>JANRGW010022053.1:0-16137 GCA_024733675.1 Psilopsiagon aymara
TGGACACAGGGGCTTGGAGCAACTGCTCTATGGAAGGTGTCCCTGCCCATGGCAGGGGTTGGAGCTGAAGGAGCTTTGAGGTCCCTTCCAACCCAAACCATTCTGATTCAATGACACACACCCCAAACAAGGGCTGCACAGGGAGAGTGGAGTTGCAGAAGATGCAGCAGAAGCTGTGTCCTGACCCAACCCCTCTTCAAGCCTTTGCCTGCAAGATCCCCCATGGATCCCACTGGGATCTACTTTTCCAAACCATAGACAGCAACAGGCAGAAAACTTGTTCATTATGAAAACCCCTAAACCCACAAACCAAAACAAAGCAAGAAAACTGCAAGGAAAGCCACTCGCTGTAAATAAGAGACTTTATGGGAATGTTTCCCCATCCTTCCTCCCTTGAAGCTACAAAGTAGAGGAGGACTTTTGCACCCTATTCCTGAGAATCAGCATCTCTGTGCAGTTTGAGCTTCACAGGGGATCACAGCACTACCAAAGTGCTTCGCCCATGCAAACATCCACACTGCAAGATAGGAACAGCTCCCCAGAAAGCCTTAAAACCCACCTGAACCCTCTGAGTTTGAGGCTTCCCCTATTCCACGTCATCCATAAAAATCAACACCCCAAACCCTTGTGCTTTCCAGGCTAAATGCGACCCTGTGGTTTTTCATCTGGAGCTGGGAGCAGAGGGCAAACGGGATGTGATTTGTCTCCTCCTGTCACAGCACTCGATATTAATGTGCACCCTTTGGTAACCTGCCAGTGCCTGTCTTGGTCCTTCAAACCGTAAGGACCATATCAATTCAAGCAAAAGAAAAACCTCCTTTAAGATGACTCCTCCAGGTAGAAGGACTCACAAAGAGCAACTTCCCGAAAGGTTATAGCTGCAGCATTGGCATTTTAGCTGCCAATTTCTTTACACTCCTCACTTTACATGACAATAGAGGGGAAAAAGTCTTAAACACACAGCAATTCCCTTCCCCAGTCAGCAGGACACTGGCACTGGAAGGCAGGAATTAAAGCTCTGGCAATAAGGAGCAGCAGAGATCAGAGGCGCAGCCACTGATGCCAAAAAAGGCACATTTAAAACCACCATAAAGACATAATTTTTCTGTGGTTTTACATGCAAATAACAAGCCAGGAGAGCAACATCTCTGGCACCGAGAGCAAAGCAGGGTTCAACCCAGGCTGAGCCAAGCACACCAGTGATAAAGTTCAGTCAGAGCAAAGCTCAGGCTTAGACCATACAGAGCAGTGCTCTGGGGCTGACACCAGCAACGGGGCAGAGAGCAGCTCTCCAGGTGCTTCACAGCACCCAGGGCTGGGGATGGGATGGAGGGGTCAGTCCCATCCACCAAGCCACAGAGCAACCATCCTGCTGACCCCGGAGCAGGGCCAGATGTTTCCAGGCAGACATTCCAGCAGGCACCACTGCCTCTGGAGCTTGCTTCCCTTCCAAGCAGGACAAAGCCCACACGTGCCATGATTTGGGGGCTGGTGAATCCAGGATACAAGGGCAGCTATAGATGCAGCTCACCTGCTACCAAGGGCAGAGATGGGGTGCAGGGATTTAATGCCAAAACCTCTGCTGCAGCCCCATGTCTGGTGAAGGCAACATTGACCTCGCAGTCTGCACATGCTTCCCAGCTGGGGCTGAAGATGGGCTTCCATGGCAGCACACGTGGATGCGGGAGCAGCTCACATGTGCTCACTGCGTGGCCCTTGCTTTTTAGGAAGCAGCTACTTCAATCCTGCTTGCAGCAGGCACAGGGAATCACAAAGGGATGCAGCAGCATGTCCTGCATGGCTTTACACGAGTGTGCTGGGGACCAAACCCAAAGCCATGTCCCATCCCTGCCTCTGCAGTACACATGCAGCCTTTCAGCCACAAACAGCTCGGTTTGGTTTCATCGGGCAGGAATGTGGCAAACTTCGATTTAAAGTCCAATTTCTCCCTTGCAATTCCTCCTCCCGGTGGAAGCAGCTCAGTTTCCCACGACTTGCCTCTTTCTCCAAACTAAAACAAGAGGTTAACCATTGCACCAAAGGCTCCTCCCTGGTTCCCCCCATTGCAGCCTCTCAGAACATCGCTTAAAAATGGAAAGGGGCACCTTTAAAACTTCCATACCATTTAAATGCTTCAGTCTCCCTCCTGCACCAGATCGCTCAGTAAAGGAGCTAATTAAAAAATGGCTGCTGTGATGACAGACTAGATTAATAGTTTTTGAAGAGCAGCCAGTGCACCAACTGCTCCTGTAGCCACGATGAAAGCTAATAATGGAGCAAACTCTGCCAATTCTTCTAATTCATGAATATTTAAGCCTGTGAAAAAAATCTGTCAGATTATAGCACTTTTCTGGTGATTTTCTGCTTAAGTACACTTATGGGCAAATGCCAGTTGCTCAAGAAACTTCAACTGAAGTTTTGTTGCCTGCCTCACCAGAGCCCTTTTCTCTCCCCTTGGGCTGTTTAACCCCTGCCAAGGCACAGGAGTAGGGGCAGTGGGCAGAGGAGCATCCCACTGGCACAGCCACCCCAAGGGACAAACACCCTCTCAGGGGCAGGGGAACCACAGAATCTCAGCCTTGTTTGGGTTGAAAGGACCTTAAAGCTCCTCCAGCTCCAACCCCTGCCACGGACATGGACACCTTCCACTGGAGCAGTTGCTCCAAGCCCCTGCGTCCAACCTGGCCTTGAGCACTGCAGGGATGGGGCAGCCACAGTTTGACTGGGATGAAGTTCGAGGGCTGTCACCAGGATGGGGAGACACCCACAGATGGTTCTCATTGAGGGATGTCTTTGCTGCTAGAATTAAAATCTGGCATTTTGGTTTCAATAGGAACTGATCCCTGGTACGTCCCAGCTGGGGCAGGAGCAGGAGCAGCCTCTGGCTGCTGTGCTGTCACAATTAGCCCCATGTAATCAGACCAAACAGGGGCTGGCAGCAGCCACAGCGGGTCCTGGTGAAGGGTTGGAGCTGGCACCACCCATGGGCTCCCATTCCAGCTGGCTCCAGCAAGCCCCAGCACAAGAGGCTGGCTGGAGCCTGGGTGGCTCCTTGGCAGTGGGCTCTCGTCCCTGGTGGGCTGGGCTCTGCTGTGTGACTCCTGCTGGTCAGATATAACGGATGACCTGGCACAAGAGGAGTCAGATCCTGTGCTCCTCCCAGCACTGGAGGTCATCCTTAAGGTGGATGCAGAAGAGATGCTCTTTTCCATCATTGCCAGTGTTTTTCCCACCAAACCTGCCCGGTTCTTGGTGATGAACAGGAGATCTTGTTCTGTCAGCTGGAACTGTCAGAGCAGAACAAAGTCAAGTGGCCAGCAAGAGCGATGGGAGCTTCTCCTCTTCTCCTTTCCCATTAGGAAAGTTCACCTGGATGTGAGCAGAGCCATGAGCATCACAGTGAGATGCAGCCACAGTTTGGTCCTTCACTCTCCAGCCCAGACGCTCCCATCAAGGGCTGGATGGTGGCTTGGGCAGCTCTCCACAAAGGAGGGTGAGGTGGGGACAGCAAAACGGGGTGAAAAGTAGAAATCAGGGATGGTCAGCAGTGTGATGGCAGCCCCATCCCTGGCAGTGCTCAAAGCCAGGATGGACGGAGCTTGGAGCACGCTGCTCTAGTGCAAGGTGTCCATGGCCATGGCAGGGGGTTGGAGCTGGAGCAGCTTTAAGGTCCCATCCAACACAAACCATTCCATGGTTCTGTGACCTTGTTGCAGAATGTGAAACCCACAGCAACCTTGAAACACAAATGAGGAAACTCCACCAACACTCAGAGCTAAAGCTGCACCTAAAGCTGCACGCGCACTGCGCCATCCCAGCCTGCCTGGTGAGAAGGAAGCCCTCTGCGATGCGACACCAGGAGCACTCACACTTCCAAACCCTGACACTGCGTCTTCTCCGTGCTGCCAGATACCATGAGCCCTATAAAACATTCCATAAGCATCCCTCTGTAATTAAATGGCTCTGGCTGGGTGAAAATGAGCTTTACAGGCTCAGGGGGGCACTTTTAGCCTTCGCCCATTGCTTGGGTGTCTGTACTGGGATGGAGAACCAGAGCACAGCAGGGGAGCTGACACCCCCTTCCTCTCCTCATCACAGACCTTCAGCCACTTTCAATGTCACTTCAGCTGAGCAATGATTGTGATTTAATTACTCCAATGCTCCTCAGCAGAATTTTCTTGACTAATAACAGTCACTTTATGGCACCCCATTTATCCTTCCTCCTCTGGATTGATCCTGCACCACCACAAGTCCCGGCACCGCCAGAGCCGGTCACCTTGCCTCCTGATGCTCCTCCTTTGCTCTTCCCACCAGCGCTCCATTTGCCTCAGCACATCGGGGCTCAGAGAGAAGGCGACAAGTGCCGCTAATTCATAAATATTTAACACCCAAATCTGCTGCCTCCTGATAGCTTTTTCCAGAGTTTCTATTCTAATCCACCCCCTTCCCCTCCCAACCGGCCCTCCTCGGGTTTTTTTCCCTTCCTCTTTGCCGGGCACTAATCCAAGTGCTGAGATGACTGTTTCACTTCCCTGCTGTCATCAGTTGTTTTTATCTTATCTGGACTGTGGATGCCAGTCAGCAACCCGCTGCGGTCTTTCCAGTTGAGTCCTGACCTCCGCAATCAGCCTCAAGATGTCCCGTAACAAGCAGATACGGTTACTCAACTTGTCCATCAGCACTTCTGGAGGGAGAGGGAGAAAAAGAGGAGGGGGAAAAGGGAGAAAAGCCCTGCAGAAGACAGAGCTGACAGCTCAGGGCAGGAGCTGTGCAGGGAGCCTGGGCTGGGAATCTCGTGCTGAATGGGGCTTGCAGCGGTGCTGGTGCTGCACCAGGGATGCAGGGGTCCCACATGTGGGGATGCTGCGCTGCTCCTGGACCCCTTGGAACCAAGAAGATGGGCACTGAAGGCCAAGCTTTAGAGGCTTGGAGGGACTGGAAGCAGCAGGA
The DNA here is from genome assembly GCA_024733675.1 of Psilopsiagon aymara. Lineage (NCBI taxonomy): Eukaryota > Metazoa > Chordata > Aves > Psittaciformes > Psittacidae > Psilopsiagon > Psilopsiagon aymara. Next base: position 4,951 of record JANRGW010022053.1, read on the forward strand.
GGATGCCCTCCCAGAGTTATGGGGTGGCTGGGGAGGGGGGGCCTGCTGCTCCCCCCCGGCTCCAGCTGTTTCTGACACATCTGTTTCATGGTGATCATGCTTGTCCTGACCTCAGCCCCCAGGTCCAGGCAGGCTGAGGGCAGTGGGTTATCTCCTCCAGAGTGTCCCACTGTCAAAATCAGATTCCCCTTTCTCCTCCCAGACTGCTGCTTCCCCCCTCCTCTGCTGAGCTTTGTGCACAGGGGCACCCATGTATGGCCTGGCTGTCAGGGAAGAGAGGAAAATGCATCTGGGAAAGCAGAAGGACTCGGCCTTCTCCCAACCTGCAGGATGCCAAACCAGCAGAGCCCAGTGAGCAAGCATGGGGCACTCAGCCTGAACTCCAGAGGGGTCAGAGATGATCCCATACTCTGCTGCTCTCACCCAGCAAAGGAATGACATGCAAAGAGCCACACAGAGCAACAAGCTCATTTGTCCCATCTTTCAGGGCATCCAGCAGCAGGGCAAGCACAAGAAGCAGAGGGAGCACCGGATGATGCTCCCTGCCCAGCCTCTGCTGCTCCAGAGCCAGCAGCAGCATCCAGACCATTGTCCTTCCCAACTGGCCTCCGATTTCCACAGTTAATTTATCAGTCTAATAACAGCAGCATCCAGAAGGGCGAAGCGAGGTTAGCACTGAGCCAGCTCAACTTTCTATACATATCACCCAGAGTAAAAACGTCATGTAAGATTTACTCAACACGCATTCTATCGAAGTGCTCAAGCGCTGAAGTAAAAGGGCTTTTAGTTAGAGCAGATTGAAGGGGGTGGCATGCGGGGAAGGAGGAGAGAACGGATGGATTTTAGCTCTGCCAGACGCTCTTGTTGCTTTTGCATCAACATCTTTATTTTCCAAGAGAGGATTTAAGGCCTTGTTGTGTATAAACAACCGAGACTGGAGTAACTCGAACGGTGAGGAACTGTAAAAGGTTATACTGAGGAACGCTATTAGTCGGCATGAAATAAGATTCTTCCTGGAAACATGACACTGAACATTGAAGGGAGGGGGAGGGACAGCTGTAAAAGGGCTATAGAAAAGGGCTTACAAATTAAATATAATAAAAAGAATCCTTTCGAATGAGATCTTAATTTAACCTCAACATCATGACCATATATTTCAGGAAATTAATCCCTTGGCCTCCAATAAATCCAAAGTATAACACAACCACTTATGGTTCAGCAATGAGCCATTAGTATGGGCTACAGATCCTGCAAAACCACCAGACCCATTATTTAGGAATGTGCTGAATTACCCGGGTCTAATGCAGCTCATCAGCCACCACCGTAATTCCAAGGGCTCTGGCAGCTTCTTCCTCCACCCCCTCCCACCCACCCCAGGTCCTGGTTCCTCAGCAAATATCATCCTTCTTATCTGCAGGAATAACCTGGGAGAGGTGTCAGAAAGGTGGGGTCAGCCTCAGCCAGACCCAGAGGAAAGCCCCATGGGGTTGTGGATGGTGGGTTCCATCCCACCAGCGCCATGCGGGACCCACAGCATCCGCGCTCACCCACATCCAAGGCTGCGCTGCCTTCAGAGCAGGATCATTAAGGACAGAAGCGCAAGAGCAAACATCCTCCGGAGCCTCCCCGAGCCCTCTCCGCTCCCCCACACGCTGCCAGCTTGGCACCAGGTTCTCCTGCATATGCCCCAAAACGGGGGAAGGAACTTGTAATGAGTCAAGAGTGTAACCTTGCTCTGAGAGCGAACATATGTCACCGCAGCTCCCTTGGCAAAGGCACTTGGAGCCGGTTGCTGGCTCTGCAGCGAGAGCTCTTCCCATCCAGGCTGCAGACACTTTGGGGCTCTTGATAAGGAGCACATAGACCAGGTGAAGAGCACTGAAGCTTTGCAAGCTTCAAAGGACCTGCTGGCAGGGCCTGCTGCAGCCCTGCTTCATGTCAGAAGCCGTGCTAGAAGCCACGTTCCTCCTAGAGAAACGTCCCTGCAAACTGATAGGGATGCTGCGGAGCAAGATGTCATTTGGGGGGTAAAAGGCATCATTACAAACACATTTAATATCATCAGGGAGCACACGGAAAGCTTCAAAGCATTCAGCACAGGCTTGAATCTTGAGAGCCTGCACCCTGGCCCCAGCTTCCCCTTCCAGGCAGAAAAAGCAGCAGAAGTGGGAATGTGTCCGTTCCGAAGGGCAGCCCAGAGCAAGCTGGAAAATGCCTTTTTGTCGGGGGAAGAAAAGAAGTCCCTTATCTGAAAGCTTTTTTGTCAACAATTGAAGTGCAGGGCAAAAGCCCCGCAGTAAATCCAGCATCAGCAGTAAATCCAGCATCCAGGGGATGCGCTATCACAGAGGAAAAGGCAAAGATGCAAGGTTTGATGGGGGTTCACAAACAGATGGGCAGGATTTTCCACCATCACCTCTTCTGCAGCCCAGAAACCCCCCTGCACAAGCTGCAACCCACATCGGGGCTGCCTGAGCCAACACGGGGCCAATAGGAACTGAGTGACCACGTCTCCAGCCCCCCTCAAGCAGGAAGTTTCCCTCACTTATGATGGGATCTCCCATCTGTGGCCACCCGAGGGGTTTTCCACCTGCCAAAGTTGCCTTCGCAGGGAGAAGGCGGAAGGTGGGAACAGGGGGTGCTCTGCTTTCTCATCACTCATTGCACAGCCCCGCTCCACAACCACCGCATGGTTCTCGCTGAAGCGGATGCTGTGGTTTCCTTGTCTGAAATAAATTGCACAACAAGCCCAGCCCGGTGCTGAGAAGCATTAACTAAAGCAAAGCAGCTCTAATAGTGCCGGTCCTGATCGCCCCGCTGGGAGCCTTTCAATTGATGGACTTACGAGAGATGAAATATTCAGTAGGATTAGGAATTTGGAGGAGGTGGAAATCAAAGTGAAAAGGAAAACAAGTAAAAACAGTTTAATCTAGCCCCCTAGCACTAATTGTCACTGGGATTCAGGCTAAAACAAACAACACCACAAGCTGCCAATTTGAAAGGCAAAGGAAGAGGGTGAAGATGATTCCCATCGCATCCAAAGCGACCTCTTATCTCCATGCGCCACAGATGAGAGGGAGCAGGAGGGGAGGGACCACCCCAGCCCTCATCCCTCCTGCATGGGCAACGATGCCTTTAAAGATGCCACCATAGACACAGGGACAGGTTGGACAGGGCTTGAAGACCGCTGCTATAGTGGAAGAGACCCCTGCAGCATGGATTGGAATTGAATGAGCTTTAAGGTCCCTTCTAACCCAACCCATACTGCCCCCCGCACCCGGGCAGAGCTCAGGCACTGCAGACCCCGAGGAGCAGAGCCCAAGTGCTGCCCTCACTCTGCTGGGGCCACGAGAAGGGGATTATTTTACAGGCGAAGCTGAGTTATCCAACACTGCAATTTAAGTTGACAATTACATGGTAACCGACTTGCTCACAAAGAGAGGCTCTGGAAGTATTCCCAGAATACAGAAGTCTGACAGTATCCACCCAATTTGTTGCAACAACAAAGAATACTGGAATATGTCCTTTCATTTGGCAGAGGAGTGGTTTATTTTTCAAGGCTAGGTGGAGAAATTTAGCCTGCTATTTAAGGAGCATGTTGTGCCTTGAGAGTGACAAGCCAAGAGTCTCACTAGAAAGCCAAACTCAAACACAAATTGCATCCTGCCACCCAAGAAACTAAATAGCACCAGGGAAAGGAATTAGCAGGGCCCCATCTGTTGGTAGGGCCGTGTTCGGAAGCATAGGGAGATTTAACTGAGGGCTTTTTAGAGCTGGATGGGGAGACACCAAGGCAGGGCTGATGCAGCAGTGGCTGTGGTGATGAAGAAGGAGCTCATTGCCTTCTCATGCTTTCCTGGGTATTTCACATCAGATCTTCTATTAAAAAGCAAAACACAAACCCCAACAAACCCGCAGAATTCCAACAAGGGACATTCTGACACTAGCACAGGGTGCTCAGAGAAGCTGTGGCTGCCCCATCCCTGGCAGCATTCAAGGCTTGGGTTGGAGCTGGATGAGCTTTAAGGTCCCTTCCAACCAAAACCAGTTCAGGGTTCTATATCACCATCAGGCTATAAAATAAAGCACTGACAGAAAATCAGCCCTGGAAAGTCAGACCAATGGCTTTTGCCCCATGCATGCCAGAGGGGAGAGGTTTTAGGTGCACGCAGGCTCTTTGGGATGAGGAGGATTCCCCAGCACCTGTGTTTGCTTTGATACAAGACAGACAAGGAGGAATAAAGACCTTACAACCCTCACATGGACATCCCTAAGGAGCCTTCTCCGCGTTACCCATCCCCAGGGTTCAGCTCTGGCCATTGCCACCTCCGTGATCCCCTCCAGGTCTGTGTCAACAGGTTAATGGCACAGGCGCTTCTTGGGATGGTTTTTCCTCCCTGGCCTCCCTTCTGGTGGGAATCAAGCAGCTCCCCCGAGCACAGCCTCCAGCTGCAGCCACATTTCTGACCCACTCAGCACTGCCACCCTTCCACAAACCACTCCCATCCAGGTTACTGGCATCCGCTCCCGGTGGGTGACGTGAGGGCAGGAGCATGGCTGGTGGTGAGGAGCCATACACCCCAGTGCTGTGCTCTGCCACCAGCAGGCACCTCAGGCAAAGGGGGGTCCGCAGAATAAACCCACCCCAAACCCAGCTCCAAACCGGAGCTGGTGACACCAACCCAGCGCCACCACGCTGCTTTTCCCTGGGGGAACAAAGCCTCGGCTCACGCGAACAGCATTTGGGGTGCAGGAGGTGTGGGTGAGCCCAAGGATTGGCACAGGGCCGGCACAGGAGCTGCAGCCGCCCCAGCCACTTGCTCTCGAAATCAATGTTTCACAAGAACTCACTGTGGATGGGAAAGTGCAGCACATCTCTGTATCTGTCAGCTGCTGGTTTAGCAAACTGCCAGCCCTCTGCTGCTCTCCTCTCTTCCTCTTCCCCTTCCTCCCCAGTGTATAGAAACCCATTCTTCAGAGATGAAGCCCAACCCCATCCACCCCACCATGAATACTTTGCAAAAACCAGGGTTGGAAAATTGAAGGCAGAGAAATGAAAAAGGGGGATAAACTGAGGGATGCTCAGTGGAAACTGAGAGCACAGGGGCAGAAACCCGGTTGAACTGACACCAGGCTGTGGATGGGACCCTGCTGCTCCCATCGGACCACTGCTCCCCACCTGCATCCCAGGAGCAGGCAACAGCATCACTGCCCCACCGGGACCACTGCCAACTGCTCAGCCACAGAGGTTTGTTTCTTTTAGAGGGGAACTCAGTTTGAAGGGCAAAAAAGACCCCCCCAGAAAACAGCAGCAAAAGAAACCACAGCCACATCCTGCCTAAACTGCCACTCGTGATGTGTGACTCGCCAGTGAGGATGCAGGGGAGTGGTGGTGAGAGAGGGAGCGCTCCTCCACTTGCCAAGTAATGCTTCAGCTCTGAGTCAATCGACTGAAGCCACAAATCCATTTGCTTATGAGCACGAAACCACAGCAACACCGTGCTGCTTCTCAGGACCAGCCTGGCCTAGTGGAAGATGTCCTTGCCTGTAGCAGGGGAGCAGAACCGGGTGAGCTTTAAGGACCCTTCCAAACCAAACCAGTCTGGGATTCCTAGGTTATTTGCCCCACAGCATTCCTGTTTGCAGGCTGGTCCTCCCAGTCCATCCCTGCACAGCATCATGGAGCGACATCTCTGGCATCACCCCAGGGATCACACCTGCATCATGGCACTGTGGCACTGGGCCAGCCCATACCCACACCCATCCTCGTGGGGCAGAGTTGTACCTTCACCCATCAGTACGGGGCTGGGTGGAGGCCGGCACTGGGTAACGCTCCTGGTATGCAACGTGTTGAAAGCCCTGTGGGTTAATAAACACTCGATGTGGGTGGCTTGTGACTCACGAGCTCCATTGCAGAGCACTACAGGTGCTGCTGGCGAGGAGGACTCCAGCAATTAAACACCGGGAAAAGGAAAGAACACCCTGAGCAGTTAAAGGCTTCAACCATGTGGCAGCCATGACCCTAAAAGAGGTGCTGAGGGTGTGGGAAGGGAATTGGGGGTCCCCCATTGCTTCCTCCATGGGATGGCAAGCAGCCCCATCATCACAGATCTACCTTGGGCCACCCCTTGTCACTCACCAGATGATGCCACAGCACACGAGCAGCTGCCAGGGCTGTGAAATGAATCCCTGGGGTTATTCATGGGAGAACAAAACTGTTTCATCGCCACATCCAAGCCACGCCTGCTGCAAGCAGCCCTCCAGACCGGTGGGTTTGTTGGCTTTGCCCCAAGCTCTCGCTCACAGGAGACTCCTTTGGCCCCAGAGAGGTTCTGTGTGGCTTTGGGCACCACAAACACCCCAGATCCAAGTACCAGCACAGCAGCGCATCCCTAATGGACACACAGTAGCTGTGGGAAAGGCTCAGGGACCACACGTGCACCACACACCCTCCCTCCAGGCTGCACAGGAAGGGAAAAGAGCCCTCAGTAATGTACCCCTGGGCATGCACCCATGCCCTGCTGTCATCCAGGATGCCACAGCCTCCCCAGAAGCAGCCCTGGCTTCACAGGATGGAGCATCTCCTCCCTTCGAGCCAGGGTCAGGCTCTGCAGCACAATTAGGAGGAGAAAGATAACGACACAGTAGAAAAACCCAGTGAGAGAAGCAGCAAAGTGTATTTGTGAGAGGGGAGATGGTGTCTGAGGAGCAAAGCTGCGCTCTCAGGGCTTTAGTAGGGTTTGAATGCTTTCCTGGGGCAGTACATCACTGGAAGAGCTGCACTGCCAGGCAAAGCTGTGCCCCTGCCATCAGGGATACTGCATCTCCCCTTGACCTGCTGCAAAACCAGAGCTGCTGAGCACTCTCATCCCCTACCCCATTACCTGGGACAAAACAAGGCTCAGCAATCCCAGGTTCCTGGTGGGGAAGAGAGGAGTCAGAGAATCATAGCAGGAACAAATCACTGGCAAAGTCCCAGACCCTGATGGTGCTGAGTCAGAAGTCCCAGGCCTGAAGCTGTTTTATCCAGTAAGGGCCAATCCCTGCCCACTGGGGTGAGAGCAGAGGACTTGGCTCAGCTGTGTTAATTCCCCATCAGGGCCATTTCTCTAACGAGTGCTGGTGAGTGCCAGAGGTGCTCACAAGGCTCAGCTGGACCCAGTGCAGAGCTCCCTGTGCCCAGCACCAACCAGAGCTGGGCTGCGAGCAGCACAGTCTAGGCTCCTCAGCCTGAGATGCATGATCAGCAAGGACCGAGGTGTGAATGAGATGCAAGGAGCAGAAACACCCAGGTAGCAGGGGCCAGAGAGATCATGAAGCACCTACACCATAAATGAAAGTTAGTGGTCCCAGGAGTCATCTCCTCTTGCAACTCGTGTGCAATGCAGGAGCCTACTCCACAACCTGGAACAGAAGCACAGAACCCCAACCTGGTTTGGGTTGGAAGGGACCCTAAAGCTCATCCAGTTCCACCCCCTGCCAGGGGCAGGGACACCTTCCAGGAGAGCATCTTGCTCCGAGCTCCATCCAGCCTGGCCTTGAGCACCGCCAGGGAGAGCAGATCCCTCTCTGTGCAGACCAGCAGCATCCAAACCCATTTCAAACGCCACCTCGCCCCCAGGGCAGGAATGCTCAGCACCCTCCTGGTTTGATTCATTCAGGCAGCAGTGCACGGAGGTTCTGGGAAGAGCCACCTGCGCGTTGCCCCTGCTCTTGGCTGCAGGTAATAACCCGTGCCCCGAGTTGGCTCAGCAGGAGCAGCACCCACTTCAAAACAAGAGGCTGTGCTGGCATCCAGCATCGCTGCCCCGAGCAGGAGTGCGGGAGCCTCCCCCCCCCCCCCCCCCCCCCCTCCCCTTTGTTAACCTTTTTTGGCTCCTTTATTAAAGCAACTGAACAGTTTAGACCCTTTTTTCCCCTCTCCTCCTTTCCCCTGTATGGCGCTCGGTGTAATCTGCCTCGAATATTTGATGTGGACTCCCTGGCGAGAGCGAGAAGCGTTTTTATGGGCGCTGAAGGGAAACTCTCGCAAAGCAGAGTGGTAATGAGTACCCCTGAGTACCCTCCGCTTCCACAGCCGCCGCTGCTTCAAAATGAGCAGGAACGGGGCAAGTGGTGCTCGCTGGGGAGCGGAGCAGCCCCTTGCTCCCAGCAACGCTCTGCCTTCAGCAGCTCGGCACAGGCGAGCAACGCTTGTTTATGCCGATTGAAGATGACACCAGCAGCGGCCCAGCCCGAGCGGATGAGCTCCTGTGTGTCCTGCTTTATTTCCAACGCAGATTAACAGCATCTCTTTAATCTCTAATGGCCCAGCCTGGGAGTTGCAGGCAGTGTTCAAACACCACCCGGGGCTGTGTCTCCGCACACCCCTCCGCTCCCGTACCCACTCTGTGACCAGCATGGTGACTGTGCACAATGCAAGAGCTCTCACCCCAATTACATAGGATGAACTCGCAGGAAGCTTTTCATCACAGACACAAACACGGGCGTTTTTCACCTCCAGGTCTCTGAATTTAACACAGCAGACACGATCCCTCTCCTTTTCAAAGGCAAAATATTCCCTTTCATTTCCAGACCCCTTGTACATCACCACCCAGAGTGAACTCAGCGCAGAGCTGCACAGCGAAACTGTGGCTCGGTGTCAGAATAAAGAGCTTTTACAAGTCCTGGAGGTCTCGTGGCTCACCTCGGATGCAGTTTGTCCCCAAAGCACACACCTCGGATCCATCGTGGGCTCCCATTGCCCTGGGAAACCCAGTAGAAACGTCGGAGCAGAGGATGCTTCCCAAGGGCCACAGCTCATCCATAAGGACAGCAGCAAAGCAGCCACAGCGTGAAGAGGCAAACCCAAGGGACAACCGAGACCTCGCTGGGGTCTTGCCAAAGGCTTCCCCCTACCCAAACTGCCTGCAGGAAGCGCCGGAGCCAGGGCCCGGTGCCGCAGCGCTGAGGCACGGCGGGCAGCGCTGCACGCTCCGCTGGCCCAGCCCCGCGCCCAGGACCCGGGGCCGTTTGCAGACAGAGGGTCCCATTCTTCCAGTGAGGTTCAACCAGGAGATTAGTGCAGGTCGGGCAGGGCCGGGCGGCCCCCGCTGCTCTCGGGCTTTGTGTGCAGGACTCCAGGAAACGCCCCCTTCCTGTGCCTGGGGGGGCCATGCACAACCCCTCGCCCATGCAAGACACAGCCCCAGCCCAGCGCTGGGGTTTAGCTGCCTGCTCTTGGACAAGCCACGGCGGCTGCTGTAGGCAATGGCTGGTGGGAGGAAGCACAGAGCCACGGGCTCCATGGTGCCTGCAGCTTCCCAGGACCCGGTGAGGGTTCATAGGGTCCCCGATGGGTTTGGACTGAAGGGACCTCAAAGCTCCTCCAGCTCCAACCCTGCCACGGGCATGGACACCTTCCACTGGAGCAGTTTGCTCCGAGCCCGTGTCCAACCTGGCCTTGAGCACTGCAGGGATGGGGCAGCCACAGCTTCTCTGGGCATCCTGTGCCAGCGCTCAGCACCCTCACAGGGAGGAGCTTCTGCCCGAGAGCTCATCTCAGGCTCCCCTCTGGCAGCTTAAAGCCATTCCCCTGTCCTGTCCCTATGGAGAGCTTTGGCTTCCCCTGAGCCTGCTCCTGTCCCACACTGCAGTGCTGCAGCAGGATCAGAGAACATTATTAAAACAGTGCCATGTTACCTATCAATAATAAATGAACAGAATAAATTCTCTCTGCTTAATAACGCTCCCAGATTTCCATTTAAATATCTGCAAAGAAACAGGTCCTCGCTCAATGAGCCTTGCAGCTGAATGCAAGCGCTGCATTCCAGGAGAACTGAGCCCAGCTTTTAATGGCAAAGAGCTTTTCTCCTGCTGCAGGACTGAGCTGCAACAGGGGGAGGAGGAGAAGTTTGGGATGGATGAAATAAATTCAACGACGCACAAATATCAGTGACGTGTTTCTGTTTAGATGCAGCCTGAGCTTCCCCACCCTCTCTGCTCCCCATCGCGTATTTGCCTATCCTGGCTCCCTTGACCAGCATCAGTGTTTCATGCCGTGGGACACAACCTCAGGCTATGTCCTCCAGCGATGCAGCAGAACAGAAAGGCTGGTCCTGAGATGCTCCCAGCTCACAAAAGGCTGGAGCAGACCCCAGTTTCCCTAGGCCAAAAGATGACATGAAGACACCAAACCCCAGTGATGCTGGAGGAGCATGGACCATCCTGCTGCACACCAGCACAGAGCAACCTCGCTGGCTCCCAAACCCCACTGCCCCTGGGGATGTTCTGCTCCTTCCAGGGCATGTTTTAGCTCAAATGGCTCTTGGCCTTGGGACATGCATCGGAAAAACAGGCCCTGGAGACCTCACGCAAGGCTTCACCTTGGTCCTTCCAGGAGGGAAGGCACATGCACAGGTCAGCCCTGGCTCTCTTATCTCTGCATTCACACAAATGCAAAGCCAAAAGGAAGAACAAAAGGTAGAGGGGATCTGGGGCTACGAAGAGCTCACTCAAGGAGCCAAGGAAACCACACTGCTGCTTTGAACAGCAGCATCACCCACACAGCTAATCCAGTGCACAGCCAAACTGGGCAAGGGGTGCAGCACATGAGCATGCCAGGAGGATCCTTACCCTGCCTGCAGCAGTGGCTTCCCACAGGCACCAGCAGCCAACTCAAACCCTGCAGGAAACAGAGCACATGGTGCTGGGATTAACCCCAAACAACAAAAGGGGTTGGTTATTTACAGTTCTTGCTTCTGTCTGATAAAAACCCAGATTTGGGAGCTACTTTCTCCCCTTGCTACAAGACCAAGCAGTACAAGAGTACTGCACTTTCCTCTAGGAGCCTTGTGGTCAGGGTGGAGGACTCCTTCGTGCTCCTCCTGGCATCCCATTGCCCGCTCTCCTCTTGCTTTCCTCATCCCCCTGCTTTCCAATTGCTTTGCTCTCTTCCTCCCTCCCATGCAGCCTGGGAACTCACCCAGGGCTCACAAAGCGTCAGTGCTAACCAGCATCACTGCTGCAGAGCGTGGCCACCTCACTGTTCCCCACAGCAGCAGGGCAAGCCCAGCTCATCCCATCCACCCTGCAGCAGGACATGAGTAGTCACCAAGAGCAGCATCAGGGACATCCCAGCTACACAAGGAGCGAGCCAGCGGCTCAGAGAGCTGAGCCCCCCCATCCCACCCATGGCAGAGCCCACAG
>JANRGW010022055.1:0-21024 GCA_024733675.1 Psilopsiagon aymara
AGATACTGGAAGGCTGCTATGAGATCTCCACGCAGCCTTCTCTTCTCCAGGCTGAACAGCCCCAACTTTCTCAGCCTAGCTTCATATGGGAGGTGCTCCAGTCCCCTGATCATCCTCATGGCCTCCTCTGGACTTGTTCCAACAGTTGCATGTCCTTTTGATGTTGAGGACATCAGAACTGTACACAATACTCCAAGTGAGGTCTCACAAGAGCAGAGTAGAGGGGCAGGATCGCCTCCCTCGAACTGCTGGTCACGTTCTTTTTGATGCAGCCCAGGATACGGTTGCCTTTCTGGGCTGCAAGCGCACACTGCCGGCTCATGTTCATTTTCTCATTGACCAACACCCCTAACTCCTTCTCCACAGGTCTGCTCTCAGTCTCTTCTCTGCCCAACCTGTAGCTGTGCGTGGGGCTGCTCCAACCCAGGTGTAGTGTCCTTGCACTTGTCATGATTAAACTTCATCAGGTTGGCATCAGCCCACCTCGCAAGTGTGTCAAGGACCTCTGGATCTCATTCCTTCCCTCCAACGTGTCAATCGAACCACTCAGCTTGGTGTCCTTGGCAAACTTGCTGAGGGCGCGCTCAATTCCACTGTCCATGTCACCGACAAAGATGGCAAACAAGACTGGTCCCAACAGTGGTCCCTGAGGGACACCACTCATTACTGACCTCCAGCTGGACACTGAGCCACTGAGCACAACTCTTTGCATGCGGCCATCCAGCCAGTTCTTTATCTACTGAGTGGTCCACCTATCAAATTGATGTCTCTCCGCCTTAAAGACAAGGATGTCACGTGAGACAGTGTCAAATGCTTTTCAAGACAGCAAACAAACAGAATTTCAATTTTAGTGGTGCATAACTTGTTAAAAGCTGGTTTTGAAAGATATCCATAGATGGTTGGTTCATCTGATCTTTAAAATTACTTTTTTCTTCATGTTATGCCAGGAGAGCAAAGTTTGCTCTGCCGAACTTCTGAGTAACTTATGCCAAAACCAAAGTAAATGTTTTTTTAAAAAGCCGTCACTATGCATTGCAGTGCTGATTTGTCCCCTCTTAAAAACCCAACCAAAACCCCCGAACAAAGCTGTCTCAACTAATGATGTTTTGTTTGGGTTTTTTTTTTTTTTCCAGGTGTCACAGTTTTGTAAGATGTATAAAAACCAAACAATATTGTCAGTATTTTTGTACCAACCATGAGGAAATGCCGTTCCATTAATGGGTCGTCTGAAGACAGTGCTTAAGTATTCTGTCTTGTAGATATATTTTTAATTTAATAGAAGGAGCAGAAACATTTGGGCTTGCATGTCTCTGAATACCTGGAATTTTGTAACTGTTATGTGGAAAAACTGTTTCTATTTTAATTCATTTTTATGCAACTTGCAGCAATTATTCAAGCTAAATTGAGGATATGATGCTGGTTTTAGTCATTTCAGGAGAATTGAAAATATTTTAAATAATTTGTTAAACAGAAAATTGATCTGAGAGATTTTGCAGGACTTAAAATGGAGATAAATCCAAAGATATGTGTGTAAAAGAAACTGCAGGTAACAAATGCTTCCCAGATTATTGTATGATTTCTGAGATCTGAACCCCATAAATTCCAAGGCAGATCATTCTCAAGCGGAGGAGGTTTTGAGCATGGTTCTTTATTTTCTTTTATTAAAAAAAGAATGCTGAGCTTCAAAAATAAATAAACCCATAAACACGTGCAGTTTCAGGTACAGATTCAAAAACTGATAGGCAAATGTAAGATGGAGCTGACACCACATTCATTAGAATATAAAATTATGTGTGGTACAGTGACTTCTGTAGTATTTCAGTCTAGCAATGCAAACAATGGCTTTCATTGGTGCTGCAAGTTATGTCATTGTGGAAAATAAGAATTGGTAAAGGTTTGATTTCAAAGCAGACTGATTTTTATTTTATTTCATACTTCAGAGAGCTTCTATGGCATTCAAGGTTGTTGCTTGGATATCTCTCCAGTAAGAAAAAAAAAGTTTTCAAAATGGTATATTTATGTATTGCTTTCTGAATAAAATTTTTTTTTTTTTTTTTTTTTTTTTTTTTACTCCCCCTTTCAGAATCATATTTTGGGGACAAAAGTTCTTGTGTAGAAAACACTAGCACACTGAATCTCATGAGTTCTTCTGTGCGAGGCCTGAATAGCACATATGTAGGAGAAACACCCCTCTCTTCTAGCAGATCTGTTTGCAGAAGCCATCCGCCTCTTATGGGATATTCAGGTAAGATTAACAGCTGTTAAAGGAAATAGTCCTACTTACATTTCTTACATTATTTTATTAAGCACACTTTTTTTTTTTTTTAATGTGATCCAGTAAGATACTGAAGTGAACTCAGAGCATAATGTGTTTTGTACTACAGAGGATGCCTGCCAATGCAAGATGCACCCATAGGGGAAAATGCTACATTAGATACTTGAGTAGATGTTTTGGAATTGAAACCTCTTGTCACTCTCCATTCATGTAAAAATTATTACTGTAGTTATAATTCAGGCTTTTTTCAAATTGTTCAAAATGGATTTATTTTTGTAGCCATGTTGGTTTGTGTACTGACTGAACTGAAGATCCCAAATTTATGCACATTGCTAATCAAGGTTTCTTCTTAGGCTTGTAAGTGCTTTGTACATTGTATATCATGATGTCATTCTCAGGTCTCTTGATGCAAGTTTACATGGTTTACATTGGTATCTTCAAAGATGTAGGATCTTCAGAGGAATGCATACACATTGGGTATGAGCTATTCATGAAGAAGTTGTGCTACAGGTTAATGATGTCTTGTACCAGGTTATGTGCATCTGTATGCTCTGCTAGTGCAGAAGTGATGGGATTCAAAGTTCTGTAACTGATTAATCAGTTCGATCTTTAATGTTCTTGAAGTTGTTTAACGGTAATTCTTAGGGGCAATGAAATTATTTGAAAGTTTATTTGAAAAAAATAGCTATTCCTGATAAGAATATAAACTGGCTCTTCACTTGCCACTGAATTACTATTTTGCAAAATGTAAGTATCATGAAGTGTGATATTTCCTACAGCTGTTGTGATGGCAATTTTCTTTGTGACTACTCCAGGAATTGGAAAATCGGGGTAACTATGATGTTGAGACCCACAGAGCAGATTTCTCTAGATGTTATGCAACTTAACAGTGAAACAAGATCACTTCTTCAGTTTCCTTTGATTTTACCTGTGTGTTCTTTAGCTTGTTGATTTTTTTCTGTTTTGCGTGTGGTAGTCTTTAATCATTCCTTCACTGATCTTTAATGACTACAGCATATCCAGAATCTCACATTCTGCTATGTAGCAAAGTGTATGTAGCAGCTGCTTTCCGTAGTGTTATAGTTACTTCGGTGTTGCTCAGCAAGTTACACGTTTGCTGGTTTGAATAGCACAGTCTTGCAATCTTTGGTTGCAGATTTCCAAACAAAATGTTGTTAGTAGCTTCTCCAGTAGAATTTGGAAGAATGCAATACCATTTTGCAAATATGAGCCAAAAATTAGATGAGATACCAAAAGCAGCAGTGTATACACGTTTTTGGTTTTTCATAGACTAAAATTTCAGTACACCAAATAAATACACATCAACCCATCACAAGAACACTGCTTCTTAAATGTGGAACATAAGTTGGTGTGTTGGAACTTTATTACTATTGTTTAGATAGGTTGCATTGATTTGTGACAGCAGGCACCTAGGTCAAAGTTGGGGAGAAGTGGGAGGGCCAGCTCATTTCATTCAACTTCTCATCACCCCAATTCTAATTGCAGATGATACCTCATCTCCGAGACTGTCCAACTTCCCATCTCACAGCTTAGCTTTTAGGTGCCAGAAGAGTAATGCTAGGACAGATGGGTTTTAACTTGGTGCTAATTAAACTTATGTTTATTAGCAGAAGTGGCATGAAGTACTGTATGAAGTGGTGTGGGAAGAGTGAGGCAAAGGAATGTGTCAACCTTTGTCTCCGATCAGCTGTACTGCATTAAACCATAGTTGAACGAAAATTAGGCCCATTTTTGAATTTTCAGCTATTTGGCTGGATGACATAAGATGAGGAATCACAGGTCTGTTCAGGTTAGATACAAACATCAGGTTTAATGTAGGTCTGTAGTACAATCCCAGAGTAGATTTGCTGTGTTGTGTTGGGCAAATTGCTAAACCAATTGAGTTGGTGGTTTTATCTGCATGGGGGGAAGAAAAGAGGTTAGGTGAGAAAATGAGGGTTAGTGTCTTCAGGAAGGAAGGCATTAGGCGTTAAGGAGCTTGATTTTCATGCTTAGTCCTTGCAAGGGGTGTCTTGGAGAGATAGCTGGGTATTTGAAGGAGGAGGTGACATTTGTTGAGGTTGTGATGATATTTGGGAAAATGCAAGCTGAAACAATTTTCAGATACCAAAAATGATAAAAAAAAACCCCTCCACACCAAAATAAAAATCTAATTACTAGGTGTCGTGGTTTAAGCCATAAATCAGCCATAGTCACTCAAGCATACCATAGATATAGATATTAGAATAGTTTAGCATAAAATCAGATAAAATATATATATTTGTATATAAAGACATTTGTTTTCCCTAACTTGATCTAAGTTCCCTAACTAAGATCTAAGCATCCTCTATCAAAGTTGTTCCTTTAGTGGAATATTAAGTTACAGTGTCTCTTTACAATTAATACATCTGATTTTAGCTAATGGCAATAGCTATGCATCATTTGAATTTAACTGTTTAATAATAGCCATGCCTTTTGGCATGTAATAAACATCGGTTCTTTGTTTAGCACAGAGCTAGTGTCTCAGAGTGTTTTCAGTTGCAACAGAGATGTGATTAGTTCTGACAATCTTTAATGAATGCTTTCAGTCAGTCTTCTAATGTAAGAGTGTGATGATCATGCTTTGGAAAGTGCTTTGCCTGTGTGGTGTGGCAAGTAAGGAGTTCAACAACCAGGATTTTTTATTTTTAATGAAGTTTGTTTAATTGAATGGAATTTCCATTATATGGGAATACAAATACATATTTCACTTGGGATGTCAAAAAATGATTCTGTGAACTTAAAGGAGTGGCTTGTAACAGAATATATGCAACTGTTTTACAGCTACATCCTCATCTGCAGTCTCTACTCATACTTCCTCGTCAGTTATTGTAGCTGTAGTAGAAGGAAGAGGCCTTGCCAGAGGTGAAGTAGGAATGGCCAGTATAGACTTAAAAAATCCTGAGGTGATATTATCACAGTTTTCAGACAATACAACTTATGCCAAGGTATTGTTGCATATACTTAATTGCTGTGTCCCTTCCAGGCTACTTATGACTTTCTTAAAAAAGCTGGTGACTAATGGGAATGTAGTAGCTTGTAGAAGACACTTCTCAAATGTGAAAGTAACAAGTTCTAGAAAATGTGCAGTGTTTAAAGCACTATTTTTCTTACTGTGCCTCAGGTTTTAGGTGAAGGGGAAAGAATGTTCTGTGAAAGAAAAATAGGCTTTGCAAAAAACAGTGTGCCTGAAGTGTGAGGGAGTGAGATGCCTGGTTTTGAAGATCATTGGGCAATATGTGGTAGTAGAACTTGCAGATATTTTTCATCAGGCAGAACAGCTCTGAGAGCAGAACGGCATGAATAGTATCGTAGGGTAGGGTAACTGTGGGCCTGGCTTTGTTTGATTGCATAAATATTCTATCTCAGTCAGCTTGAACCGAAATTCACTCCATTTACAGCCAAGTGTTCTGAATACAGAACTGAATATCTTAATTTGGAGAGTAATATCTCTGCTTTATGCAACACAAGCATTAGTAAAACATCTAATGGTTTTGTTGTAGTTATGCGTGCTAGAAAATAATGTGGCTTGTGGGCTCTTTACAATATTTGAAGAAACAAAAACTAAATTTTATTAGGAGAATAAGTAGCTATGACTCAGAATATAAACAGCCATCAAATCTATTTGCTAAAACATAAGTTGACTAATTAATTCTTTTTTTTTTTAATCAGGAGTACTTTTAAAGCTTATCCTGATCCTGACACACATGGGTACATATTAAACCTGGCAGCTACAGAAATACTTCTGTAATACACAGTACTAAAATTCAAAATGAAATGTGCACCTTGAAAATGGGGTGCATGAGAAAATGTCAAGGTTCAGGTGATGATGTGGCAACTTAAATAACCATTCTCATAAAGGTGTGAAAGTGAAAACTTGATCTTCTAGTACCTAGGAAAACATCCCGTCCTGTGTAAGAAAAAGAATGTTAAGACTAGAGTCTTGCAAGGAAATGTCGGATTAATTTTATGGAAGTTATTTAATGGTTTCATGAAGATTGCAGTTACTTCTTAGTGTAAAAGGCTTTCTTTTCAGCTAGCAATAGCTGTGTTTAGAGTCTCCCCTGTTCTACTGTGTCAAGGTTAAGGACCGTGTTAGGGTCCCATGAAATTGATCTTTGTCAAACTGGCAAGTATTTTAGCTGCCCAAACTCCTTCCCTATCCCTTTACCTTTGATTTTTGTTTTACATTTAATGATAAAATACTATTACTTCTCTTAAGACTCGTATTTTTTCTTTAAATTATGATAACACAACTTTTTTCTCTGTTACTCAGCCTTGTAACTTGTTAAGTTTACATCTTCTATTACTGCTTGTCAGCCCTGGACTAGATTGTTCAATGTTTTCTTCCCCTACTATTCTAGAAGATGGCATTTTTATTTGTACACATACCTTTGTATTTTTCCATTTAGATTACTGATTTCTTCAGTCTGTGGGCATACCTGATACTGTATTGACCATCCAGTCAAAAAAACCCCAAAATCCCAAACAAAGAACCCCAAAAGAAAACAACTCAACTCTTAGAACTTCTCCCCAGAGGCACTACATGGCTTAGTTTCATATCGCATTCTTAAACATGTTTAACAGTACTGTCTTATCTGCTGATCAGCTGCTTTTTTTTCCAGTGTCACTATCCATGTTTTGCTAGTGATTGATATTAAACTTACTGTATTTTATTTTTTTGTGTACCCTTTTATTTTTGAATGTTCTGTAAATTAATTCAGTGAAGTTTTCTTGTATTCTCTAAGTTCCTCAAGGTTTTCTTTATTTGTGATGCCTCTGAAAAATCTTTGTAATGATTATCAGACATGATGGGCAGCAGCAGCAGCAGCTTTCCCTCCCACCCTGCAATACCCTTATATATTTTCTGTATGTTTTTTTAATGCTTGTTCACCTTTCTATTTTTACCTGTCTCTTCTATCACATCTGTTGTGGTTTAAGCCCAGCTGTAACTCCTGCAGTCGCTTTCTCACTCCCCCCAGCTTTCTACCCCCCCTGCTCCCAGAGGGATGGGGAGGAGAATCAAAAGAATTTAACTCCCACTGTTTGAGATAAGAACAGTCCCATAAATAAGGTATAAGACAAATCACTGCTGCTGCCACCAATAATAATAATGATAAGGGAAATACCAAGGGAACAGAATACAACCGCTCACCACCTGCCGACCGATACCCGGCTCGACCCAGCAGTGATCTAACTCTTCTTGGGTCCCTGCCCTCAGTTTTTCCATCCTGGGCATGACGTGCTGTGGTATGGAATACTTCTTTGATCAGTTTGGGTCAGGTGTCCTGTCTCTCCTTCCTCCTGACTTCCCCTCCTCCCTGGCAGAGCATGAGGCTCAGGAAGTCCTTGGCCAGACTAAACATTAAGCAGTAACCAAAAACATTGCTGTTATTAGTGCTGTTCCCAGGCCAAAAGTCAAAAGCACAGCACTGCACCAGCTGCTAAGAAGGAGAAAAAAATGACTGCTACTGCTGAGCCCAGGACAACATCTTAACTTCAAAGCACTAAAAGTTTTTTCCTATTTCTTCCTTGAGAATATGTGGATGATTATATAAATGCATAATGTTTGTTCTCTCTTATGAAGTAAATAAATAGAGAAGCATTTAGTGTACTTTGAATCCCTGCAGCAGGTGTGTAAAAATGAGAGAAATGCTAGGAGGTTACAAGAAAGTCTAAAGCAAGTCTCAATCAAAAGATTATTAATATTCAGATGTGTTACATTTCTTTATCTTCCAGAGCACCATTAACATTACAGCTGCAAGCCCAGAAAGCTGCTATCCATTGAAAATAAGTCCTTCTCCCATCTTAGCTATGGAATACAGTTCTGGATATTTATCTCTTGCTTTGACAACAAACATGTTCTGGTGTTGGACATGGAATAGATACCTGTATTTTTTGTTAATGTGGTTTCATGTATATTTAGATACCCATATCTATAGGATATGGATAAATTCTACTCAGTGTAGAACTCAGCAGAAAGTTTGGTCTTTATTTACAATATTTACACATATTTGTCATTTTAAAAATATAAGGATACTGTAATTCTTCATTGCTGGTTCCTATTTTAGATTATATATGGATTTTCATTGATTTTATCATTTGTTTGTTCAGGTCATTACGAAACTCAAGATTTTAACACCACTGGAAATCATAATGTCAAACACTGCTTGTGATGCAGGGAACACAACGAAATTGTTCAGTCTGATAACAGAACATTTCAAGGTAAGCTCATAAATTTCCTTCAATATTTTAGAGTTCTTGTTGTTCACTTTTATATGATTGGTGATTTGAGAGCTTTCCACAACTTGTAAAACCCTGAGTGCAATCAGATTTTGTGTGGTATATAATTTTGGGACCTAATTTTACCATGGTAAAGAATAATCTAAATGCAGTTCCAGCACTAGTAGATCTAATCTTAACAATTGCAGAGATCAGTATATTTCTGATTAAAGACACAAGTTTCAAATTTATAGTATTGAAATAATTTGAGCAATACTGAACCTAGGAAAGAGTCAGAGGTTAAAAAAAATCAAGCAGTTTCCTTTGCTCCTTTTTTGGTCTCTCAGCCTGATAAATAGATAGGGCTAATGTATTACAGAGTAGGAGTAAGAGCACCACAGGGTGAAAGAGCATGAGATAAATAGTGTAGGTAATTTGTAAGAGTCAAAGCCTCAGAAGTTTTAAAAATCTGTATTGAGTACTGCTTTAATTGCTTCCTTGTCTGTACGGCTGATGGCCTCTTCACGAGTCCTTTTCTACTTCCTGACCTCTCCTCTTTGTTTTGCATACACCACCTGCACATCCCATGCATTCCATTACATTAACCTGTGTATCTTTAGTGCCAGTTTCCATTGAGAGCTTGATAATGATCCCTTGGACTTAAACCTTGGCAAGATAAAACTTCAGTCTCAATGTCAGCATTGATGTTATCGTGAAAATAACTTTCCATAAATTCATTAATTTTAACCAAATCCAAGTTGTTTGGCTTGTTCTTGAGAGAAAGAGCAATATCCAAGAAAAAACCTACATTAACTTGCTCAAATCAGTAGTATGAGCCTATTTATATGTACTTATTAGCAAAGAGAAGGAAAGATGAGTGGCAGTAGCATGGCTTGCTTGTGCTAATAAGCTAGAATGAATACTTACACAGATTGCTGAACCAAATGATAGATTTTCTTGGAAACACATAACACTAGAAAAACAGAGAAGTCTGTCTGATGATGAAATCTTTGTAACTTTTAAAACTATCTGCTTCCCCCCCCCCCCCTTCTTTACAGAATGTGACTTTTACAAGTGTGCGAAGAAAATATTTCAATGAAACTAAGGGTTTGGAATATGTAGAACAACTGTGTGCATCTGAATTCAGCACCGTTTTCTTGGAGGTCCAGTCAAAGTATGTTTAAATAAGGAAAAAACACATGGTTTTCAGATAAATTTTTAACAGCTTTTTGCGTACTTTGCATGCAAGTCTTGTGGGTTGATGCAAAAGCTAGAAAACCAGAAGAGACCTGTTCTTCTATTCTGCCCTCCAATGTTTCTGATACATCTAGAAACCTACATAGAAAGCCCATTACAGCCTCTTTTCTGTTTGTTTTTTTTTTTTTCTGTGTTTTTTTTTGTTTGTTTTTTTTTGGGGTGTTTTTTTTTGTTTTTGTTCTGGTTTGGTTTTTGGTTTGTTTGTTTGGGTTTTTTTGTTTGTTTTTTTGGTTTTTTGGGGGGTTTTGTTTGTTTTTTGTTTTGTTTTGTTTTTCATAGCTTTCCAATTTCTCCTCTTTGTTTTCCTTTTACCAACAGTTTTAAGTAGTGGTCCTTGGTGACCTGGGTCTTCAAGTCATGTACTGTTTGAAGTACCAGGTATATAGTGTGGGGTGTCAAGTGTACAGGCAGTCAAACATGAATATTTTATTTACATGCATATATGTGCACTATTCATGGGTTAGTGCATGCCTAAAACATACTGTGTTTTCAGTGCTGTCAATCCCAGTAGTTGTCAAGCACAAGTGTGAATGTAATTTCTGTAGTGCAGAGTTTGGTTTTGTGGTATTTCAATAACCCTGTTCAACATTCATTGAAGTTTGTTTCTTTCCAAGGTATTACTGTCTTGCAGCTGCTGCAGCTTTGCTAAAATATGTAGAATTTATTCAGAATTCAGTTTATGCTCCTAAATCGCTCAAGGTGCGTTTCCAGGGGAGTGAGAAAACAGCCATGATAGATTCATCATCAGCACAAAATCTGGAATTGGTGATAAATAACAGAGATTCTCGGTAAGAATATTTAAGTTTACAAATTGCATTTTTAAAAGTTGTATTTCACCAAGTGTTCTTGATGTTTGTGTCAAAGAGCTGACCATTATATTTATTTCTGTATGACAGATCTTATACACCATTCAGAGCTTACAAAAAATACTTGGACAGAGAAATACATTACAATTCAGCACAAAATTTCTGCTTAGGAATCCCACAAATGAATTGCAGAAAGATGACACGTAGTCATCTTGGAATCAGTGTAAACTTAAAATGATGTTGATGCAAAATTTCACAGATCATGAAATGAAAGAGGTAACATGTCCCCAAGAAGTTGCTTATGTTGGGTTAAACTGCATGGGGTTTATTCATTTTATGCAAGATAAACAGGCTTGAAACATTGTTTTGTTTTCCTTTAGTTCTAAGGACTAGTGGCAAACAAATGCTTGATTGCATGGTTGTTCTCCACAATGAGAAAAATGCTTGGAACGATTCCTTCACCAGGAGTTCCTTGCTTTCTAGGCAGGAGGGGAGCTGCAAGAGTTACCTTCTCAAAACTGTTACAATTCTGATTAGAACTGGCTTTCTGCCAAGTTCTGAAATCCGCCTCTGCTTATAAGCCTATTCATCGCCCTGATATAAAACGGAGAGCCTGGAGGTCGCTCATTCTCCAAGTATTACTTGTAAAAGCTTTCTGCTTAGAGGTAGATCAGAATTATAAAATGGCTTGGGTATGAAGGGACCTTTAAAGATCTAGTTCCAAGCTCCCTGCTTTGGGCAGGTGTCCCTGCCCAGTCAAAGTGCTTTGGGCAGGTGTCCCTGCTTTGGGCAGGGACACCTTTGACTAGATCAGCCATCCTTACCTTTCTGTCACTGTTCTCTTATCTTGCTTGGCTCATGCTCTGTTTTTCTCCCTGCTTTTTTCTTCTTGTGGGGATCACAGAGAACACAGATTGTTCTTCAGAAGAAGGAGGTAACTATGGTTTCTTTCTATTCATCTGCCATGCTTTGCCCCCAGTTCCTTGTTTGTTCCGTTGCTTCATATGTAACTGCAGCAGGCAGCCTGCAGGACTGGCACCCTCAGAACAATATTTCTCTGAAAGCTGCTGTAATTTGACAGATGGTTTTGAGAGGAAGGAGGAGGAATTGAGCAACAGTAAACTCCTAAAGGTTTGCTGCCTTTTTTTTTTTTTTTTTTTAGCATTGTAGCTGCACAATTTTTTGCTGACCCAGTGGCAAGTCTGAATCAGATCAGGCAGAGCTGTTTCCATTGCCTAAATATTACCCTTAAAGCCTGGTTTGATATCTTTTTATCAGGTATGAACAGGTAAATGTTAATAGTACAGGAACACACCAGAAATACCTAAATCAAGCTCTCGTGGCAGTATCTGAAGGGGCTTGTCTCTTTTCATTTACTGTACAGGGAAATGAGTCCTCAGTTCCCTAAATGTAAGCAAAAGTATTTGTGGATACTATCCCAAATGTAGAGTTCCTCTTAATTGTTGCTATGAATTGCAGCTCATGGTAAGTATGTGCTTAATAAAACTGGCTTTGAATTTCACCCTTTTTTTAATTCTCTTGACTATTGCTTTCTTCTTTTGGACCATGATATTTCAGGAGTTCCTGTGCTGTCTTGCTATCTTTATGTTGTTTGGTGTCCTATTTCTTCCTATTCAAATTCTCCTTTCAATCACAGTGTTTATGTGGCCTTCTTTCAAGCCCGTAGTATTGAAGGTTTCAGGTTTCTAAAACTGTTTAGGTATGTACTATGTGTAAATATTATAGGCTGTTTATTTTAAACAGATTCAATCAGCCCTGAAGTGTAAGGCCCTGGGATGTAATACGTAAAAGCCATGAATATGGTTAATTTGCCTCCTTCTGTTGACTTTGGTTTTAATTAGCTCAACTGAGAGGAAAAATGTGAGCTGCACCACTGCAGTAGGAATGGAATACTACCACAAAAAATGAAGAAAATACTGAATACAAATGAATTTCTATATTTAGGAATAATAATGAGGGATAATATTGCCTTAAATTGCCCTAAATTGCCTGACTTATGAAACTGTTGTAGTTCATATAATACACATGGCAAACAGGGAGGTGTTAAGCATCCCAAAAGCATGTCTCAAGTTTGTAGGGTACTCTTACCTGAAAACATCCGTGACATTTACTATCTTTGTGAGTGTATTCTCCAGTCCATTTTGTTTTCAAAGGAATTATCACACACTTTTTGGAGTTCTGAACTACACCAAAACTCCAGGTGGAAGTCGAAGACTTAGATCCAATATCCTGGAGCCACTAGTAGATGCTGAAACAATTAACACAAGACTGGACTGTGTTCAGGAGTTACTCCAAGATGAGGAGCTCTTTTTTGGTCTTCAAGCAGGTAGCAGTTTATTTTTTAATTCATAGTATTATTTTTAAACATTTATTTCTGATAGATGAAAGTATGTGGGGTGACTTAATGTGTTTGAAAAGTTGGGTTTTATGATTGTCAGGTGACAAAGCAGGCACTTAATTTTTGAAGTAATCTTTATTTGATAGTGCTGGTTTTTTGAGTATTTTGCAAAGAAAACATAATTTCTCTGCTTAAAGTGGATAGAAGTCATTAGGCCAGTAGCTTTTTCAAAGAGTTTAATTCTTCAAGTCTATGGCTAGATACACACTGTGTTGGAAGAATACAAGTACCTCTAATGTATACATTAAAACCAAATGCATCGCTGCTGTAATACTTGTGTATGCATGTTCTTTTGTCATTGCTTCATAAAGCAGTGGTTCAGACAAAAATAAAATAAAGACAGTACCTGAGTATGAGTTAGTCCACGTGAAGTTGGGTCACGTAATCTTAATTATAGAAGAAATATGACTCAGTCTAACAAAAAGGATGTTGCTGAATTGATATATGACCTCCAGTAAATGATATTTTGATACAGTAAGTAATTGAGATAGCAGCTATTTTTAACCCATTTTTTAACTTGGTAAAGAATTTCTGAAAATGGGATGAAAGAAAAAAATTAACATAAGTGTTACTAATTAATTATGTGCATGTAAAAAATGATTTTACTATAATTATAGTACATTTTCTGTTCTGTACTTTTGTTTTACAGTTATCTCAAAATTCCTGGATACAGAACAACTACTTTCAGTTTTGGTACAAATTCCAAAGCAGGATACAGTATGTTTTGAAATTCACTTTAGATGATGAGTTATCTGGCTAAAATATGCGATGTATAAATGTGATATCTATAAATATGTGTGATATGATAAGAAAAAGACTGTACCTTAAAACCACATGGAATAATTCTATTCTAGATTGAGAGTAAATCATATTTTACAGATGTAGAGTATTCTCATAGAAGAATGTTACAAAAATTTGTGTTTGCTTCAGTGTTGCATTCATCTGAATTTATGCAAATTGACTTCAAAACGGTTTACTTTTTCATCACTCCCCACCTTTATTCTTCATATGCATACATCCTATTCGACAGTACTAGGATGAGAGAGAGGAATGTCCTTCACATCAGCCTAACAGGAAAAAGTGTATAACAGAAATTTACTTTTGTTTTTGGAAGTCAATAAAGTTTTTGATAGCCTAAAGAAAATGAAGCATCTTTCTTACTAGAATATAAATAATGTCTTAATTTTCATGTAATACAGGTCAATAGAAATTAGTTTTTATTGCCTGAAGAATTATTTTGAGAAAGGCTCTTAGGAAGCATTCTGACTTTGCTCAGCTCTGCATACAAAACAGATGAACTAAGTCAGTCACATAAACATACAGAGCCAGAAATGGAACTTACCTTTTAGTTTCCAAGGCACAGATGCTGTGTGAACCAAATGCAGCTTTTTCATGCAGGGGTTAATGAGCAACCTCTGAACAATGAGCTGACAGAAAACAATATACTCGCTTGCATAGCATAAGCAGTACCAAATGAGGCAGAAGTTGCCCCTACACTGACTGTTCTCAAAAGCAGATAATCTTATGTCTCAAGCGTGTAACAGAGATCTCTAGGTTATGGATAGTGTTTGGAAGTCATTTGTGCATCCTCTTCTCAACTTGACTCATACTTCTCTGTTAACCTTTGAATGCAAGGGATAAGTAATGTATTGGAGAAATGATTATTCTTAAGTTTTCTCATGGTCCTGTTTTACAGATTGAAAGAGTACCCTGCTACATTAAATCATGTATCTAACTGTTCTATGATTCTGTGATCTCACAACTCAGAAATGAAATACAGATAAAAGCATTTATTCGTAAAAGTATAACTAGACAATAAAGCTATAAATGCTTACAATAACATAGCTTAGTTGAAAGACAAGCAATACTTTATCTGCTTGTATTCAGGCTTCAGCAGGAAGGTATTTTATTCCTTACCTGCATGACAGTGGCAGCCATGGTTTTGGTCTGTATGAGTGTTGTGTGCCTCCTGTGTCATCCATCAGAGTGCATTCAGGACCTTGGCTGACAGAGAAGGTTTCCATCCCAGATCACCTTTGGGAAAATTTACTGAATATGCCTTCAGATTCAGTTTCGTTAGAACCTCTCTTTCCTCCTCAGTGTTTTTAATGAATTTCCCATTCAAAGTCTTTTAGAAGCTTGAGAAAGATTTAATCTTTCACCTTGAAAATCAGTGTAACATTTTTAACCAGGGGTAGTTGTGATTAATTAAAGTAAGGTTTCTCTTCCTTCAGTGTACCGCAGTGCATTTGTTAGACTGGAGGTCAGCTGCTATTCCTAGCTAGTTTGTAAACAAATGTTGGTGAAGACTCCATAGAGGACAGGCTTGCATTTTAGTCATTAATGAGTCTAGAAGAAGTAACATTATATGGAAGAGTTATTGACTACTTGTTTGTTTTCTCCCTTTGAGCCTAAAGTGCATCATGTACAAAGATCCCCTTTTAACACCAGTTTAAGTTCCTGTAAGAACTATTCTAGCAAGGTGCACTCTGTGAATACCAGCTCTACATGTCTGACCATATCTGTCCTTTTGATGTCCAATTCCATCATGGGACTTAGACCCCACATGTATTTGCAGTTCATGATTCTTCCATTCATACATGTAGCGTTATTTAGTCTTGTCTTTTACAGAATAATGACTTCATATAGAAGGTTACAATAAGGCAAGGATGCCCTCTACCACAAGAGTAAAGAGTTATTATATATAAAGAAGAAAAGATTTCACGCAGGGTCATACTCCTATGCTTGTGTTGAAAGCTGACATTAGATTTTCTTCAGAACCAAACAGTGTGCTTATCTATGTTGGTTTCTTAAAATCCCCTCACACAGTGTATACATAGTACGTATGCTGTGTGTTATGCATGCTATGCTCTAATATAAGCAAAATTCTTTACTGTAAATGTTAATGGGCATAGAAAACAAGGTAGAATAGCTGTGTGGACAAAACCTGTTTAAGTTAATCATTAGTGTAATCAAAACTTTTAAACATTTATGGGATTTTTTTTTTAATTACAAGGCTAGGTGTTCAAGGACATAAATGTATTAACCAAGGATAAGTCATCCAAATTGGGTTATGTTGTATTTAACATCATTTCTGAAGAGGGCTATGCTGCTTAATTATTGTGAATGATGTATTCAATTTGAAGCAGTTTATGAGCTTGTAGAGTTTACAGAGCTATGTAGGAGATTGGAAGTTATCATGGCTTGGGCTAGTCCATCATTAGCAGTGCAGACAAATGAATATATTAGCAGTCTGGTAGGCAAGCTATCACAATTGACAATGTAAAATTTAGGTAAGCATATTTTTATGCAGTTACACATTGAGTTGTTGAAGTGAGCTTATAAAGTATTGTCGCAATTTTAGTTAAAAGTGCAAAGGTGTTACAGTTAATAGTATGAGTTCTGCTAGTTCTTAAGTACTTCTTCAAACAGGCAGACATACAAACGCCTCCAATATCTGTAAAATTTTTCAACAGGTTAAAATGGCTGAATCAAAAATAACTAATTTAATCTACCTGAAACATACCCTAGAACTTGTGGAGCCTCTAAAGGTAAGTTATGTCATTATTTTATAAAGCACAGACTGCTTTGTCTTTATTTTTATACAGAGCAGTTTGTTCAGTTTCATAGAATATTTCAAGCTGGAAGGGACCAATAGCTATCATCAAGTCCAAAAAAAAAAAAAGTAAGTTTACTTTAATCTGTCAGAACATGATCCTGCCAACACTGTACACAGTCTGTTAATTCTTAAACCTATTGGAAATACGCATTTGAGTCTGATACTCTTTTGAGGACTGAATTCTTACCCTTACCTAAATACTTGATTTTGTAACAGAACTGGAACTCCTGCTCAGATTATCCAACCACTGAGGTAGCCTCAGTGAATCTGAGAACTTTGCCCTTTGAAGGGTCTAAAAACTCCCTAACTGTTCATGTCTGTATTTTAATCTTCAACAGGCTGCTTTAAGAAGCTGTACCACGCCGCTGCTAAAGGCTTATTACAGTTCTCTTGAAGATACAAGGTATTTATCAGGACACTTTAGTTAGTGTGTTAGAAACTCTTATGTTAAGAAAGTGTGTAAGAATTAAGATGTTGCATCTTTGCTTATCTGTAGTTGCAGGTGTAGCTCTGTTCTTTTGCCTGAAAGTTGATTTTAATTGTAAAAAAATCTGTTATTCAACTAACAAAAAATACAGGGTAAAAAAATGAACCAGAAAGTTAGTTGTGACACTTCAATTGCTCATGAGCTGCACTCTTTTAGAAATAATTCTGAGAAGACAGAAGTAGTGGTTTCCCGATGTCCCCATGGCAATGCAAAAATCAAGTGTTGCCTGTATCTTTGAAAAATAATTTCTGTCTCCCAAACATTTGAATGACGTCTTTGGTCAGACTTGGCTATAGTCATACTTCATTCTGAGCCAAAGTAGATGTGAAATTTAGTGGTTTGTTTAACAATGCATAATTTGCTTCAGTAATTTGTAATGCTGTTATTTGTAATTTTGGGATGCTGTTGCAAATAAAAAATAGTAAAATATTATGTAGCTAATTAGCAGTACAACTAATATTGCAGATTTGGAATTATACTTGAAAAGATTACAACTGTCATTAATGATGATACAAGGTACACAAAAGGATGTCTGAGTATGAGGACCCAGAAATGCTATGCTGTTAAGCCTAACATTAACGAATTCCTCGACATAGCTCGTAGAACATACACAGAAATTGTTGATGACATAGCAGGTATTTCTAAACCAAGTTTTATTTGGAGTTCAAAGTATATTGCACATGGCATATAGAAGCCATATAATCCTATCTGTTGTAACCTTCTAATGTGTGAAAAACAGTTCCTATAAACTGATTGGCATTGATAAGTAACTGAAGTAATTTTGAGATACATACTGAGATTCTCCTTTTTGTAAATAAAAACTCAGTTTTATCTTAATGAGTATTGTAGCTTCTATATTTAAGTCTGTTGTTTCTTATCCTCTGAAAGTACAATAAAGTTAAAGTAATGTAACAGAATTATTCCACCTAAAATGTTCTGCATGAAGCACATAAATCTTTAGTTTAGCTTCTTGACTTAAAATATCTGAGTTCTGTGTTCTTTATGTTTTAAGCAGTCTTGATCTGTGAACTACCTTTTAGTCAGGCAATTAAGAGCTGGAAAACACTAATGAAAGGAATTTTACCATCGTGTCTGTTACTGTGCTTTAGTAATCTTCCTGTTTATCATTCAGTCAAACCAGAAAAAAAATCCCCAACCTTCTGGAATGGATCTCCATTTTTAGTATAAGATGTTGATTTCTAGCTCGAGGACCATCTTCTTCGTTTACTATGTAATTGGAAACTTAAAAAAACATCAGAAACTGTAGCATCTGTCATATGTTCTGAGCTTCCTGTTCCTTTCTAGTCTTACATTCTACATAGTACACAGTGAAAAGCACAGAGGCTATTGTTTTCATTTCCTAAATCTTCCAATATTTGGTAGCTGCTGGAAATCCAGCATGTGTGAACGTCTTCTGTGTGGCCATTTTCACTGTAGCCCACATGCTTGCGGAAGGGACTCTTCTCTCTTTTCCCTGTTACTGGATTAAACTTTTAATTGACTAAGACTGAAATACTGATTTTGTTTGCCTGGAGTTCTGTAAGCCTTTGATTCAGTGTTCCACAACATCCTTGCTGCTAATTTGGAGAGAGATGTGTTTGACAGATGGACTAAGGAATGAGAGGTAGATATGAGATGGATAAGGAATTGGCTGGATGGCCACATACAGTGAGTGACAGCTCAATATCCAAGTGGAAACCAGTAACAAGTGGTGTCCCTCAAGGGTCTGTACTAAGACAAATACAATTTACCATCTTCATCAGTGACATGGACAGTGGGATTGAATGCATGCTCAGCAAGTTTGTGGACAACACCAAGCTGAGTGGTGCAGTTGATTGGTGGGAGGGAGCAGATGCCTTCCACAGGGACCATGACAGGGTTGAGGGTGAGCCTGTAAGTGTCTCTTGAAGTCCAGCAAGTCCAAGTGCAAGGCCCTGCACCTAGGCCAGGACAGTCCCCAGTATCAGTATGGGCTGGGGATTGAATGGATTGCAGGGAAAGGACATCAGTATACTGGTGGACAAAAAATTGGGCATGAGCCGGCAATGTGTGCTTACAGCTCAGAAGGCAAATCGTGTCCTGGCCTGCATAAACAAGAAGCGTGACCAGCAGGTTGAGGAGAGAGATTCTCCCCTTCTCTTCTGCTCTGGTGAGATCCCAGTGGAGTACTGTGTCCAGCTCTGGTTTTCCCAGCACAAGAACAACAGGGACCTGTTGGAGTGGGTCCAGTGTAGGCTACAAAACTGGTCAGAGGGCTGGAACACCTCTCCTGTGAAGAAAGGCTGAGAGATTAGGTGTTGTTCAGCCTGGAGAAGAGAGGACTTCAGGGAGACCTTCAATATGTAAACAATATGGGGCTTTTCAAAAGGAGAAAAACTTAATTTTTTTTTTTTTTTTTTTACCAGGGTCTGTGCTTTCAGCACAGGGGCAATGGTTTTAAACTGAAAGAATGCGTGTTTAAGTGGAACATAATGAAGAAATTTTTTATAATGTGTGATGAGATGCTGAAACAGGTTTCCTAGAGAAGTTCTGAATGCCCCGTCATTGGAAGCGTTCAGTATCAGGTTGGATGGGGCTTAGAGCACACTGATCTGTGAAAGATGTCCCTGCCCATGGGAGGGGAGCTGGACTAAATTCTTTAAAGGTGCCTTCCAGTCCAAACCATTCTGTGATTGTATATCCAGAATGTCCTCAGTTGCTAGTCTACGTTTGGAGTGGTTGGAATATGAGAATGGGTAAGGTTAGAGTCTTGATAAGCAGGGAAACAAAACTAAGTAATTCCATCCTTTCTTCCTGCAGGAGTACTACACCATTACCATCTTTGAAATATTCAGAATTAGCATCATTTTAACACTACATGTTCTTCTATCATATAACAGTTTCCCACATATGGTATCTTCTCAGCTGAGAAAAAGATGGATTTAAGGGGAGGATTACAAACGTAAAGCACAACCCTCAGTCTAGGGGAAGAAGATTACTTAGAATCATGATCTAGTTAAAAACTGTGAGTTCCTGAGTTCATCACTCTCATCACTCATCATCTCTCATCACTTGCTATTGATGAGGCAGTGACGCTAGGTGCTTGAGCAAACTTTCCTTGCCGTCATTAGGCCCACATGGGAGTTAGTCTGATGCATGACCTGCCTTTAAAGACCACATGAATTTATCTGATTCTCCACTGGATTTTTTTCTCAATAGCTTTATGCAGCCACATCTGTTACATTAATAAGTTACATTAATAAGTTATTTGCCCTGGAGACCTGCCTCTAAGGCCTTTTGTCATGTTTCTTACCTGACACATTCCGCACCTATAAATCTCATTAACAGCCTGTGTCTTTGTACCAAAACAAACATGTATGTGTGTTGCATGCACAAGTCTCTGTGAAATTTGGGTCCAGTCTGTATTTGTGGTATATAGGTATGATCACACAGCTTGCAGAAAAGTACAACCTGCCAATGAAAACAAGTTTCAGCTCTGCTCGTGGGTTTTTTATCCAGATGAATGTTGATTGTTCAACATTACCCAATGGCCAACTTCCTTCAGAATTTACAAAGGTATCTGTACTAGATATGTTTTTGCATAATGTGTTTATATACTTAGTTTATAAAAAATGTATAATATATTATTAAAGGACACCTTAAATGGTAATTTAAACAACAAAATTATTTCAGTGAAGATATCTAGAAGTAAGTGAAGGTGTAATGGGTATTTTTTTATAACTGCCCTATTTCTAATTAATATAGTAAGAAATGTGCAATCACATGCAATTTATTGTGTATTGAAGATAAAGTTATATGTCTTGCTGATAACTGCATTCTCTTACATGAATTTTTCATAAAAATGTGTATGGAAAAAAAGAAACCAGGAGTTGTTTCTCCTGCTCCGTCCATCCTCCCCCC
>JANRGW010022056.1:0-14639 GCA_024733675.1 Psilopsiagon aymara
GGCTTGGAGCACTGCTCTATGGAAGGGGTCCCTGCCCGTGGCAGGGGTTGGAGCTGGAGGAGCTCTGAGGTCCCTTCTACACAAACCAGGCCGGGGTTCTATGTTTTATTACACTCTTGATAAAGACAAAATGCACCTTGGTTTTCCAAAGGTTTTGCTAATTGCCTTCATAACACCATTCAATTATTAGCAGCAACAAAGATTTGGATAAAACCTGAAGAAGCAGTGAGAAAAGTGCTGGAATACTGAAGGCTTCTCAGGCTTTCTTGGACAGAGCCATCAGCATGTTCCCTGCTTTGGAGATGGGACAGCAGGAAGCAGAGCAGGCTGCATGGAAAGGCCTCCATTCTTGCTGGTGATTTGATTTTTCTATTCAAAAAGCAAAGACTGGTAGGAAATGTTTTAAAACCTGTCAACTTCTTATGCAAAATGCCAAGTGCTATTTGCTCTCCATCATGCCTAATAGCTTTTCCAGCTAAACAGTGCAGCATCCCTGCTTCAAGCATGGCATTGTTTTGGTTGTCAGTCAGAATGAAGATGTGACATTTCCTTTGGGCAGAGATCGTATCTTCAGCACCTATTACATTTGCTCTTCTCCAACACATCTACACTGACATTCTGCCACAGAACTGTGCACAGAGGGCTTGAACAGAGAGAGGATATACACAAAGACAAACCCAATACAGAATTCCTGTGTGCTTGTGATTCTCATCCTCATCGTTCTAAGGGATGGGAGCAGCATCCACAGCTCTGGCTTGAAGGTGACCAAATGAACAGGAGCGTGTCAGTGATGCAGATGCGTCCTCCTCCCTGCAGGCTGGATTCTATCAGTTGGCTCTGCTCCCTTGCTGAGAAAACAGCAATCTGAAAGCTCCCCTGATTTCTAAGTCAGTCTCATTTACTCCTAGATAGCTTATTTTTAGTGATATACACACACTAAGAAATGCGTGCTCTATTTTAAACCAATGGAAGAAGGATTTCTGACAGTATATTTATCTCTGAAGACAATTATTTAATGTCACATCTCAGTGGGCTGTTAACAATAGGTTAGATGATGCAGAAGAAACACAAAATGATAGTAAAATCACTGCAGCAGCTAGGGTGAGTGGGGCAAACCCCTCCTCACTCCCATCTTGCTGTTTAGACCAGCACAGAACCACCATCCTTCATACCAGCTAAGTCAGTGGATGCAGATCCAGGGTCTAAGCAGCCCACTCAAGGTTCCCTGGAGCCTTTTTACATCTCTGTATGGACAAGTGGCTAAAGCTGCCTTCCAGCTCAATGTATGTACCATGTTTTAATAACTATAGATAGAGAACACTACATAGGATGACAGATGCAGCCATCCTATGCAATGTCAGTGCAGCTTGCTTAGGCTTATGAACCTACAGCAGTGGTTTGCAATACACTTCAGCGATACTGATGGTCAAGATGTATAATTCTCTCTCCATTTGGCAGATGGTTATTACTGGGGCAACAAAAGGAATGTCATTATGAGAAATGAGTTAAGATTAAAAATCAAAACACTGCGAAGATAATTACCTATTGCATAAGATGATGGTTAAGTCTTAATGCACAATACTCTGTGCTTCGAGGTATCAGAAAGTATTTAGCATGTAATGGCACTCTAATGGTTCTAAATTAAATGGATTATTGAGTGTTTCAAGGGTGCCCAAAAGAATTGCGCTTGCTGTATTACTCCATTGCCTGATTGTTGCTGTAATGGAAGGAATTGAAGAATACATTCCAGTGTTTATTTTTCTCTCTCTTTTAAGAAATTACACCAGTATTTCCCTGCCATTCCCACACTGAAACTGGCTGAGGAAACTCTTGGAAAAGGAGGCTGGAAGGGAAGCAAGAATGCAGAAAGAGGATAAAAGGTATTTGAAGCCAGCGATTAATGGCAGCGCTTGAGATCCTGTCACAGGCAGACTGAGATCCACTGATTCCACTGAATAGCCTGGATTTAGACATAGCAGAAGTGGAAATGGCCCTGGATGTGTTAGTAATTTACTTTAAACATGGACTGCTGTCTCTGACATTGATGCTCACTTCAGATGTACATTTGGGCTTTCCCATTCGATACCTGGCTGCTTGAACACCGGGAAATGGACTGGGAACAGTCACACAGTCCATATAAAACCTGTCAGACAAAAGCTCCATTCTTAGTATTGACATGAGTTATGATACCGTTTGGCCCCTCCTTTTTCCAGCAGGTCAAGGGAGCTGTAAGAGGAACGTGCCTGTGGTGACCCAACGGCAGAGTCCTGCTCTGTGCTGAACAGGCTGGGCACATGGATAGCATTTGGGCTCATCTGTAGAAGAGATCTTCATCTGAGAAAAGCCTTTTACAACAGAGGATGTCACAATAGAGACTACCACAATGCAGGGCTAGGATAGACAAGCTGTTTGGTATATCTCTGCTGTTAACACCCAGAGAACATAAATGTCAGTGGAGAGACAGAAAGATAAACCAGCCAGCAATAAACAGATGGCACGTTGCTGGGGGAGACAATCAAAGCAAAGGTCGAAAGGGAGTTTGAGGCATAAGAGAAGAACGAAGACAACACCTAAATAGTTCTATGCAGAAAAGATACAAATAATGACCTAAGAAAGTGAGTTAAAATAATCCAACACACACACACACCCCCAGGCTGGCTAATGCAGATGCAGCTCACTTTTGTGTTCCTGGCACTACAGCTACAAAGCATTTTGACATATATAACTAACAATCAATGCAGCATGACCATTATTTCAATGTACGCTGAAATAACACCAATACACCACACAAAATAATTACCATTTGGGGAAATCTGCTTCTGCGATGGAGTGAAGGTTTTGGCTCTTCTCTCCGTATTTTGGCTTGATGCAGAGCAAATGGTACTCAAAGTGCTTTTTCTGAGCGGGTGATGCTATGCAGCACATGGGAGTTCAGACAGGATTGACACCGCATTCAATCAGAAGATTTGCATTAAAACCACAGCTAAATGCTACATTCTTGAGTATTTTGCTCCATTTTTTTTGCAACATGGAGCTCAAAAGGAACATCCATTGTCTGTGAAGCCTGGTACTTGAAACAATAGCCAGAATTCCCCAAGTTGCTTTCTCTTCACACCAAAAGATATTGCTCTAAAAGAACGCCTTAAAGTTGTTTACTGTTTGCAATAGTGATGCCATTCTCTTCCTTTTCAGCTGGATTTGCACAGCTGAAAGCTGTCAGAACCTGTGTTAAAAATGGGGTGGGTTTTTTCCTGCCTGGTTTCTACCCATGTCAGTAATGAAGAGCACACAAAGCGGATGAACAGAAACACTGAAATCCTACCCTCATGAACAAATTGCATACTTCATGTTTACTGGATGTCCTTCAGGCTGTTGTTTGCTCTACAGAATGTTACAGAATCCCAGCCTGGGTTGGGTTGAAGGGTCCTCAAAGCTCCTCCAGCTCCAACCTCTGCCACGGGCAGGGACACCTTCCATAGAGCAGTGCTCCAAGCCCCTGTGTCCAACCTGGCCTTGAACACTGCAGGGATGGGGCAGCCACAGCTTCTCTGGGCACCCTGTGCCAGCGCTCAGCACCCTCACAGGGAAGAGGTTCTTCTCTATCTCCAGCCTAAATCTCCCCTCTTTCGGTTTAAAGCCATTCCCCTTGTCCTGTTGCTACAGTCCCTGAGGAAGAGTCCCTCTCCCCTAATGATTGACTAGGACAGTATCTTATGCTCCATAAGAAGCGAACATGGCCAGACAGCTCATGGAAGGCCTGAGAGCAGCTGGCCACAGCCTTGCAGAGACTGAGGGAGGCTGAGAAGGCAGCGGATGAGTGCGAACTAGGAATGAAGGTTCCTCCAGTAATACTATTCTATAAGTCTATGACTCTAATATCAGGACTGTAGGAAGAACTGTGGGAAACGAAGGAGCTTCCTTTTGTCAGATTCCCCCAAGGAGGCAGAAAGCTGGGAAACAATACAATCATTCAGTAGAAAGAGAAACCCAAGTAGAGGTTCTTGCTGCTGTGAGCAGGGTTAGACATGGGTACTGTGTCCTATGAGAGGCAGAGCAGGGAGAATGTGTCTGTGCTTCCAGGCAATGCAAGCTTCTACAGTGTGAAGCACCAGATTGAGCTTTCAGGGTCATATACATTCTATACATACGAATTCAGGTCCAGTTTGGAATTAACAGCCCATGAAACCAGGTGTAAGCAGAATTTTAAGCCCTTGCTACTTTCAGGGGTTGCGTTCATCCGTGGCACATGTTGGTGTCCTTAAGAGGTTTAAATGTGGGTTGGGAATGTCTGTCACCTTTCCCTTCTAACCTCAATTATCCCCAGACCAACAGTTGGGAGCACTTCATAGCTCAACAGCCTCTAGTCCTCCGGATTATCTCTTACACAGAGGGGTATCAATTCAGGTCCCCTATCCTGCTGTACAAAGTGATTGAGTCACAGAATAACCCGAGCCCCAGATTTCATGTTGTCAGCCCTAATCTCTCCAATGGGGAACGTAAAAAGCCTGGGATTGTAAGCGTGGGGAACGTAAGAGGTCGGGATCTATTCTGCTCGCTGACGTTTGGTGCATCAATCAACTTTTAGTGCAATTCGAGGCAAGTAACCAGTTTCCTCCATCCTAAATGCCAGTTTCAGCTGAACACCTGATGTTTCATTCAGACGCCACCCTTGAGTATTTGACACTTGGTGGAAAGAAGTCAGTTGCCAGTGTTTGTTGATACCCTCCTTCTCCTACGGAGGAAATCTAAACATTTTATGTAACTACCTGACATTAAGCTGTCACAATCTGCTACACTCGCCAAACTCTATATTAAATACAATCCACAGTGCTACGCCACTGTGGGTGGACAACATAATTGGGCATCCTCAAAGGTACCTAAATGTGTGAGCAACCTACATAGTGTGCCTGCGTAAAATATAGCATGGTTCATCGTGACAAGAACTTCTCTTCTAAAAGCACTCCGAAAAAGTTGGAACTGGAATGTTTAACCCATTCACCCTCTTTGGATCAGTGACTCCTTCTTCTACCTGGCCACAGCTTCAGTCTGCTGTCTGACCATCTCCCATCTGGTCTGTCACCAGCTGGTACCGATGGCCTTGTTGTGTTTGCAAGGATTGGGAGAGGGAAAATAAGACTTTTCACGAGAAGTCTTTTTGAGTCAATGGAATCAACTTGATTTGGTGTGTCTGTGTCTGTGTGCTGCTGAAGATGAGACTGCTTTTGTGATCTGAGCAGGGAACCTCCTCTGCTTGAACTTCACAGCTGAAAACTGCTGGGGGAAAATATCCTCCAGCCTGAGCCTGTGATCTTCATTTTCAAGGCACTCAGCTCAGTCCTTTGCTATCTTTTCCATTTCCACTATTTAGAGATTAGATCTTGGCTTTCTTAGTTTCAGGAGATTTAACTAAGTAGGTCCCATTCCTTGTACCTTATTTATTAAAGATAATCAGGGGCTCATCACAGGGCAGAGTTTCAGAGCTGGCTAATCTAAAGATAAGAAAACACTTAGTACTAGCATGGTTGATTGAGGCAGCATCGGGAAAAGTTGGTTCTCTCCTAGATGATCTGAATCACCTGTTGTACCATCCAAAGCCAGTAACTACATGGATTACTGCAAGATAACAGGCTTCCGTACAGCACTATAAACCTGTTCAAACTCCAGCATGAGTTGTGGTTTTGATAGCAATGGGATTATTTCAAGGGACAAACCTAATCTTTAAGAGGTAGCAGGAGTATGGCCATAAATATCAATCTTATATTGCCTCTTGGAAGGTTACTGCATTTCAGTGATAAAAGGGTTAATCAGAGCATAGATAAGCGCAGGCTGTCTCTATGGCTTTTCCAGCAAACACTATCTATATTCTGAGTTGTTATTTTAAGATATACTGTAGAGCTTTTGGGGTGAATTAGTCTCTTCTATGCTCACCTGTACTGCTGAAAAAACTATTTCAGGTTTTCCTTTGATTTCCTGCTTAGAATACCCTGAAAGATTTTAACAATCATTTGCAATTGGTGCAGACCTTAATGCTGCAGTAATCGGAACGTGTTCTCGCCAGATACTTCCAAGGGAAACCATCATTTCAGCTAAAATCTTTACAAAAACTCCACTTCTCTCCTTTCCTCCTCCCTCTCTGCTCCACCAGCTGAAAAGCCAATAACAAAATTCTCCACCTCCTACACAGTTCAGAACAAGATTCGTGTGCGTTTCTCCTAGGCATGTTTTGAGACCCAGAAGGGGATGAAAGTAGTTAATGTGCAATGGGAATCTTAATTTCAGCTGCAAATCTGCGTCTTTCTCCTGCTGATATGCTGGAAGCTAAGTGTTAATGTTGTGATCAATTTAAGTCCAGCCTGCGGAGCAGAAGCAGTTGAAGAGATGTCTCTAGGGTACTTGCCTTCAACTAATGAGACTTTGTGTGCATCCACAGATGGTACAGAGCTGAAATCAACCCTTGATAATGAAACCACAACTGAAGAATGGGCTGAAGACTCCTTCCCAGGATTGGAAATACTGTGCACCATTTATATTACATACTCAGTGATCATTTCGGTGGGGCTCCTTGGAAATGCAATACTCATCAAAGTCTTTTTCAAGATTAAATCCATGCAGACAGTTCCAAACATCTTCATCACCAGCCTGGCGTTTGGAGACCTACTGCTTTTATTGACTTGTGTGCCTATAGATGCCACCCGATACATCGTGGATACCTGGCTTTTCGGGAGGATTGGGTGCAAGCTGCTGTCTTTCATCCAGTTAACCTCAGTTGGAGTCTCAGTGTTTACCCTGACTGTTCTCAGTGCTGACAGGTGGGTCTGATGCAACTCATTTGCCAGGAGATACCTCTGGTGTGAAGTTAGACATGAATAACAGAGCAGAAGTGATCAGTTTGTGCATGTTTTAATTGTCATAGACCAAAACCAAACCCCAAATCAACCATTCTCTCATTTCATTATAAAATGTGTGTTAGGAAACTCAGAGCAGTTCTTTTCAATGGAGTGAAGTGAGAAAGGCTCTTAAAGCCTCCTGACCTTTTATTAGCTTGAAGTACAGTACTATAGGGTTCTTTATTGTACAGAAAAGGGAAATGGCTTAATGCAGGGATCAGACAGTAGATTGGTGCTATCTAGTGGTGCACTGAAGTAGTTAGGGAAGATGAAAAATAAACCAGAAAATGAGTGGAAATCCTCTGTCCTGTGCACTCAGCGAGGCTTTAAATCCTACAACATAAAAGACTGACATGTGGGGATAGCAAGCCAAAGGAAAACGCAGAACAGATTGGGCAACAAACAGATGACTCTCATGATTTGATGGTTACTGCAACGCTGCACAGTAATTTTCAGTTTGGTGAGGGCTTAGTGTGATGTGACACATTTTGAGTATTCTCTCTTATAGCTCATTTATCTTTCCCAGAGATTCTTCAGCCCAGAGGTCCTGAAATCAAACTTAGGTGATGATGAGAGCACTATTAGTTGGGATCAGCGCTCCCGTCTGACTGCTTTGCCATGCACTTCTTTCCTGAATGAGCAAATCTGAGATTTCAGTTCAATCAGCATTAGCATGTCAAGGAGCAGAAAAACCTGAAATAAATATTAAGAGAGAAAAAGGCTTCCGTCTTGTATGCCAGTAACTGTGGATTGTCTCTAACAGCAAGTCCAGAGTTTAATCAATGCTACTGTTATTGTCCTCCAGCACAAGAATGGCCACACTGGGTGAGACACGTAGGCCAACAGCAGCCTTCAGTGTAAGGACCACAAAAGACACATAAGAAGAATAAAAATCACCGTCCAACCCTACACTCAGATCACCTCCTGAGCAAATGTGGTTTCTGTCTATTTAATAATCTCAGTGGATTTCTCTTGTAGATCCTTATTCAGCCTCTTCTTGTACTTGTTTAGCATTGAGTTTCACTGCCTGTTGCATAAACAACTCCTTTTTCTTGCTACGCTTCGGCTTCATTTGATGACCCTGACTTTTGTGCCAGAAGAGACAGCAATGATCCCTATCCATCTCTCCAGGCAATTCATGTTATACACATATTCCACCCTTACTATGGGGGGTTTTGAGTTAAGGTTTGCAGAGCAGCACATCGTGTTCAAGAGTTGCATGGACCATAGATACAGATTATTGCTTAATAGTCTCTTTTTCTCTCCATTTTTTTTTTCCTCATAACTCCTAACATTTTGCTTTTTTGCTGTTTCTTTAGGGTTTGGTGTGGGTTTAACTCCTGCTGAATATTAAGCTTATGTTTCCAATGAACTGTATATTATATCTCCAAGGTCTTGGTCCTGTACGACATTAATTCAGAACCAGCCATGGACCACATGGCCTTCAAAGATCTCTTTCAACCCTTTCAACCCAAACTATTCTATAATGCTATGATTTAGACAGTTAATTCTTCATGGTAGCTGCTATGTAAATACTCTATGCTGCATTTTCATAGGGTAACTATATGGTAAACTTTGTGAGAACATCAGTCTTGCACAACGCCAGACTATCATGTTCCAGTATGCTAGAAGAGCTCCAAGTCAACAAAACCAGTATGCATTCAATGAAGAGCAGTCCAGCCTGCAGTTTTCAATGTAAATTTGCTTAGAGGAGATAAAGAGCAGATCCTCAGGTTGTGCAAAATGGTACATCTAAGCTGTCACATCCTTTGGATCCTTTTTCACTGCCTTTCCTTTCATGCCAGCCTTGTGCTGCCGGAGGGGTCTCTTCTTTCTACATCACCAAGAGTCCCTGATACTCTGGGAGCAGGGTATAATTTCCTGGGCTTCATCCACCTTTGTGACAGTTAATTCCTTTCCCACATCCCATTTCCACACAGATTTTCACACATCCATAGATTTACACAGATTTTTCTCCTCTGTCTGACTCAGTCCACATGCTGCAGATTCGCAGCCATGAATCAACAGCACTGTTAGCTCCTGTTTTATACATATGAATGAGTACTGGAGTGCTGCTTGGAGTTAGATCACTGCACTCATCTGGGATCTTAAAATTGTGGGAGAAAGGAGGGGTCTACATGCTTGGTTTCATGTACTGATAGAACATTCAACCTATTTCATACCTTTACCAGTTTTACACACTAATTCCCTCATTTACCTTTTTAAGCAGCACCATAAACACAGGCAAGATGACTGCCTTTACTGGTCCTAAGGTAAACTTAGAAGTCATCTTTACTTAGGAAGGCTTTAATGACAAGTCCTGCCAGCCAATTCATTAAAATACATGTTTAAAATCACCTTCTATGTTTCCATCTTAATTGCAAAGAGCTAGTACCTGTTTTCATATCCAAGAGGATTCCCCCAGCCTCAGCTTAGCGAGAACAGGGATGGGTTATCCTCAGGTTCACACTGTCAGTGCTTGCACTATTCCTGCGTTCCTTCTGACCGTGGTGTTGGTTGGTTTTAGGTACAGAGCTATCGTTAAGCCCTTGGAACTGCAGACTTCCGATGCGCTCCTGAAGACCTGCTGTAAAGCGGGCTGCGTTTGGATCGTCTCCATGATCTTCGCTATCCCAGAGGCTGTCTTCTCCGATTTGTATTCTTTCAGCAATCCCGAGAAAAATGTAACTTTTGAGGCATGTGCCCCCTATCCTGTGACTGAGAAGATCCTGCAGGAAGCTCACTCCCTCGTTTGCTTCTTAGTGTTCTATATTATACCCTTAGCTGTCATTTCTGTCTACTATTTTCTTATCGCCAGAACTTTATACAAAAGCACCTCCAACATGCCAGCAGAAGAACATGGTCATGCCCGTAAGCAGGTAAGCTACGATCAAGCACTAAAGTGGGATTAAGACTGAAGTCTTGAGTACCAAACCT
Organism: Psilopsiagon aymara; assembly: GCA_024733675.1. NCBI lineage: Eukaryota > Metazoa > Chordata > Aves > Psittaciformes > Psittacidae > Psilopsiagon > Psilopsiagon aymara. Next base: position 9,825 of record JANRGW010022056.1, read on the forward strand.
TTACCTGGTAATGGGAGGTCAGTCCTCCATAAACTCAGCCCATGTTAGCAATCCAAACTCCACTATTCACATGCTCATGACTCATTAAGTTGCGAGTGTGTGTGCTCTCCTAGAGAGGGATGGGGTTTGTTTTGCTTTGTTATGGCCGTATTAAACTCAGGAGTTCAAGTGTTGAAGAGACCTCACCCGTATGAGCTGACACATGAACTATTATGCTTGCAAATCCTAGTCTAGATGAACTTGACGTGATTTAGAAAGGAAAGGGAATGTGTGGAAATACCTTGTTACATATATAGACTTATTTTTCTGTTGGTTTCTTGGTTTAGTTTTAGATTTTGGTGTTTTGGAGGTTTTTCCATTTTGCTTCTTTTTTTTGTGGTTCCTTTGAAAATGAGCCCCAACTACATAACCCAGTGTAACTAACTGCTGTTAACACCAGATACACATCATTTTCTCCTAGATTGAATCCCGCAAGAGAGTTGCAAAAACAGTGCTGGTGCTTGTTGCTTTGTTTGCCTTCTGCTGGTTGCCCAACCACATCCTCTACCTATACCGCTCTTTCACATACCACGCTTCTGTCGATGCTTCCACCTTCCATCTGATAGCTACTATTTTCTCCCGTGCCTTGGCCTTCAGCAATTCCTGCATCAATCCTTTTGCTCTTTATTGGCTGAGTAAAAGTTTCAGGCAACACTTTAAAAAGCAAGTCTCCTGCTGTAAGGCAAAGCTTCGTTCAAAGCCTCCCAGCGCTACCCATGGCAACACACCGACCAGAGCCCCGTCCATCACAGGCAGCACGTGTGGCTCAGAAATCAGTGTTACGCTGCTAACAGATTACAGCATCACAAAAGAAGAGGAAAGTGTTTAGTCCATCTGGGATGAAGAAGGATAGAAACTGAGCTTTGCAATCAAGCCCCCACTACTGGGATGCTGGAAGAAGGTGCCTGGCCATGGCAGAGTTTTCATCAGGAATCATCAAATATACAATAAAGAAATCAAACTGTGTGGGAGAAGCTGCAACAGCTGAACTTCCCAGCATAAAGCTCAAAGGGGTTGCTCATGCTCCCGAGCATGACCATGGATCCCTAGCTGGAATTCCTGTCCTGGACTGGGCAGGACAGGAGTCAGCAGAGTTGGTGCAAGAACTGTTTGTGAGAATGGTTTTGCTCTTGGTGGCTTGCTCTTTGACTTGTGACTGAGAGCTCCCTCTGTCAACTACTTGCATTCACAGCAAGCAAGCAAACCCGCCTATGGTCTTAGCACCATCAACCAAGAAGATTTCTGACTCTTTTTGTTGTCCTGATTGTTAAAAATTGCTAAACTCGTGAAAAGGCACACTAAAATGAAAGAAAGCTCCTGTTTGTAGTACAGTGTAGTAAAAGAAGAAGAAGCATTATGGGCCGGATCTGCACCAGCCCTTGTTCTGACAGTGATTTACTTTGAATCTCTGGGTAAGGACTGACTGCTGTGTAAAGAGCTTCCCTTCTCAGTTCCTAAGGAAGTCATGGGGACCAGCCACTGACCATCTCTCGGAGGAAGTTTTAGCCACCTTTAACCGTACTTGTAATATTCTTTGCGATCTATGGGTAAAGCATCTCAGCAGTGCAGCATTCCTTATTGTTCTAGTGACTTAACACCAAGAAACTGAGGCGGATCTGTGTTAAAGTTCTATTTGGATTTACAGTGCGCTTCTGAAGCGAGCTGCTCAAACATCCCCTCCTGCCTTACTTTGCTTTGCCTCCCAGAGTCATCTTGAGTGCACAACCTGGATTTCTCTCGGATGAAACTGTGTGTCCTGGCCACAGAACCAGACAAGAGCGAGTTTGAGGTAAAGCCCCCCAAAAGTGAACAGTGTGGGGGGGTCAGACTAACCCTTAACCTCCGCAGATCTACTCCTGCTGTAGTGTACGTGTCATGTGTAAGTGATCTGCACATTTTCAAGCACGCTGGGAGAGCTTGGTTTTTCTATTGTACTGATTTTCTATTCTTCAAGTTGTTCAAGCAGGATACCTTTGTAATATTAGGACAGACTGCCTTCATGAGATAGGCCTTCTAATCTCAAATCCACTCATTTTATGCCTTTGCACACAGAGGCAGGTCAGTGGCAGCCTATCATGGGCAGCCTGTGCATCCCTAAAAGGCTCAGCAGGTCCGCTGGCACGGACTGTCTTCCCATCAGGAAATACAGGAGGCAAGTTTTCCTACCTCCCATTATAAATATGTTGAATAACACTTATCTTTATGGATTTTGTGCACCCTGAACCCAAATTTTGCTCTGTGAGAATTAGTGGTAGAAAACCCAATAGATTTTCTGTTGCTTGAACTAAGGGACTTATACATGTCTCAAACCAAGATATTTGTGCATTAAGGTATAAAAGAGAGGTTGCAACATAGGAATTTAACAAAATAGTGCTGGGAGTTAAAGAACTTCCAATTTTAACTAACCCTTGAAGATGCAAAAGCTCTCCAGCTGCACAGAGCCCCTAAGGACACATGGCTGGAAATCCATCCATCCATGCCCCAGCACTTGAATTCATTACAGGAGGAGAAAGCATATTTGCAGTCTCTCTCTGTTGACTGCCTTAATCAGAATAATAAGCCCAAACTATAAATCTCAAGGGCACTGGAATTCAACCGCTGTCATCATCTTGAACGAGTTTCATGACAGTCCACTTTAATCTCATCAGGCCTGGCCTTACTTTACTACACTTTCCATGTTACAAGCTGCAATATAAGCCCTAATTTTAAAATGGATTCTCCCTTTCATTATGCCAGTTTTACACCAGGATAAGACCACTGAAGTGGAAATATAACAGCACAGAAATAAGATTAATGGTAAAATAGACTCAGGATACCTTAGTTTACTTTCTCTGCCTTAATAGAACACAGTCTCTGGTAGTGAGCTATGTACAAACACAACAAATATAAGGCACTGATGTCTTCTCTTTCTCTTTTTGGGGCTGCAGGATGAGGCTGAAATAAGGAAACAAGCCTAAACACTTCTGAATCTACCTGTATCTTCCTGGGTCTTCCTATACGAAATTCTAAACAAAAGACAAAATCAACCAACACTACAGTTCTTTTATTCTAGCTTCTTACAGCCTTTGGGAAACAAACCTGCCATATGTTACTGCACTTCACAATTTAGCTCTGTTGGAGACCAAATTTCCCACTGTAAAATCCTTGGCTACACCTCATAGTAGCCTTTACACCCCCCAATTTCCTAATTCTCCTTTTGCCTTGCTTTGCATGCAGCTACTTGTTGCTTGTCCTCTAACTGGACAGCCTATTTATTGCTAATAGATCCTGCTACAGCCTGATGTTTCTGCTAGGTACTGCACAGTTTTTGGTTAAAGACTGGCAATATTTCAAGCCAGAAGTTAATTAACTCTGCTGTATACTTTCTGCTTTTATAATTCTGTACATTCAAATCTTCATGTACTGAAGTGATATTCTGGTCAACATTAATTTATAGCTAAACAATCTGATATCATTTATTCCATCTATTGCCCCAATACAGTATCCATAAAATCTCTCCATGTTACCATAACTGGATTTAGGGGGAAGTAGCTGTTTCCTCTGCAATCTTTCTCAGTGTTCCAAACCCCATTTCTTTTACCCTTAGGTAATATAAGTGTAGTTCCGTAAGAGCATACGGGAATAATACCAATTGACAGAAATTTTGACTGTTATTTAGCAAAGAACTGGCGTGAATAATTAGTGATTTACTATTTATATCCCATTTATATCAAGGTAGAAAAAAGGCACAAACTACTGAAAGCCAAGACTCCATCAAAGGTCATGTTCACGTGGAGCCTTAACGAGTGAGTAAACATGATTTCTAGGATGCACCTTTTTTATAGTTTCTCTTGTGAATGAGACAAGCACACTAACAGTTTGTGTTAATATAACACAATTGACATTCACTTAGCAGCAGCTTTAGTATCAGTACTTTAATTTGTGCTGTCACTCCTAAAGCACACACAGGAAGTACCGCTTCATTTTACACAGGTCATGTTCCTTTCTGCTGACACTCTCGTGTGCTTCTGCTATGAATACAAAACTCAACAATAAGTTAAAGTTACACACAGCTACAGCACTTCACTATTTCATTCAGTGTTACTTATAATTAAGTCTCTAATCAGCATCAGGTCATAGGTTCTGCCATGGATGGTCCCCTCAGTGCAAGGTGAACCGTTCTGTGGAATGTCCTCTGTCAGCACAGGGAAGGCTATGGAATTTTTAGCACATCTGGCTCTCATTTTCCACACTGTGAAGCCTCCTCTTCACTCTCACTGGTTTGTATGACAGCTACAAGCTCCAGCCCCATGGAAACCTAACAGGAGAGTTACAAAGAAGAGTAGAAACCTCTCTGTACGGAATCACTGGTTACTGCCTCCTTGCTTTAGCATAACAAGGCAATATAAGAAAAGAGTGCTAACTCTTTACTTAATTATTAGTTAATATAATTATTTACCTATTTATTAGCTAATTAGCTAAGTATACTGGAGAAGAGAAGGCTGCGTGGAGACCTCAGAGCAGCCTTCCGGTATCTGAAGGGGGCTATAGGGATGCTGAGGACGAACTCTTCATCAGGGACTGTAGTGATAGGACAAGGGGTAACGGGTTCAAACTGAAACAGGGCAAGTTTAGATTGGATATGAGGAAGAAATTCTTTAGTGTGAGGGTGGTGAGGCACTGGAATGGGTTGCGCAGGGAGGTTGTGAATGCTCCATCCCTGGCAGTGTTCAAGGCTGGGTTGGACAGAGCCTTGGGTGCCATGGTTTAGTGGGAGGTGTCCCTGCCCATGGCAGG
>JANRGW010022058.1:5042-20042 GCA_024733675.1 Psilopsiagon aymara
TCCCTGGCAGAGCATGAGGCTCAGAAAGTCCTTGGCCAGACCAAACATCACTACGCCATAACTAAAAACATTGGTGTCATCAGTGCTGTTCCCAGGTCAAATGTCAAAACCACAGCACTGCACCAGCTACCGAGAAGGAGAAAAATGACTGCTACTGCTGAACCCATGTCAAAGACTCTTAAAGTTACTCCATTATCAAGTATGAGAAAGAGGAATTGGAAAGAACTCACCTCCTGCTCCAGAGGACTGCCCATATGCCTTTGTACCTTGTCTCTTTCACTTATTGTTTAGGGTTTAGGGCACCTTTTAACAATGCTTGCAATTTTTTACAGTCCTTAAAAATTGTGAGAATTGCCCACTAGTTATGACTTTACAAAGAAACTGCATAATTTATTTTTGCTGTAAGTAGTGCTGGAATTGATTTGGTTAAAATTTAACATTCTGATCTTCTACAGGCTCTCATTATGTACTGTGGGATGTGGTATTGTCTCTGGTCATTGTCTTGGAGAGTTGATGTGCTTACAGTTTTGTTAGCTTGGTTCTTACTACTGGAATAATCAAGTATCTGAAATTGTTAGATGTGCATTCCCGATGGTTCTTGCTGTTGCTTATCTTCACCTTGTGAAGGCTGCTTTCACAAGCTTCTTTTTCTGTGAGTAAGTGATTAAGTGCCAGTCAGTATTGTCTTCAGGGCCACTTTGGAATTCAGTTTTCTGGAGGATGGCAAGCGGTATTTTCTTTCATATGGGAATGAAAGTTGCTGAGTATTCTCATCTATTACTTCTGTGCCTAATTCAAGCAAAAAAATATTGGGAAAGACAAAAAACTGTCAGTCTGTAGCCTGTTTACCCCTCTTTTTTACAAGGCATGAGTATTTTGCGTTATCTGTTGTTGACGCAGGGACCACCTATCTCACATCTGTGTGCACAGTGACTGTTCTGGCCTTTGTGCTAAGCATGGCAGTGATTGTTTTCATTAGGTTCATAATTTCCTCAACTCTCCAACTTTGTCAGATATTTAAACTATGCCTGCTTTAGGCTGTTTCATTTAGCTTCATTGAGGCATGTTTTTTTTTTTTAAATAATTTTTTTTTAATATGGGTAATAAAAAAAAATCAGATGTCTCTTTGAAAATCTAAATATGTCCGTAGGGAATTTTGCAGACTGACCATTTGTCTGTAGGGAATTGGGCCAAGCCACCATTTCACCAAATCCTGTTATTGTTCACTGAAATCTTACTCAAATCATGTCTTATAGAAAAAAAGCCACATTATAGGTGATGTGTTGTGCCAAATATGCTCTTGCCAAACTGGTTAAAAAATGCCTCTCGTTGTCTGCCCTGTAACGTATTCAGTAGTGTGTATTACTAATAGAATAAATGAAAAATGTATTTCTTTAACACTGTCATCTTTCTCTCTGACATGCATCTTGAGATGATTTGCAGATGCTCAGTTTTGTAAGTGGCTTACAGAGGGAAATCAGTTAGCCTCTAATATTATGCTGATGCATGGCCAGTTGCTTGAACCCATTAATGAACTAATCACTGATATTCTAGCAAATGGTATTCTTGCTCTTGCATGGTGCCCATTTTGTTTCAGGTAAAATCAACATTAAAAAAAGAGAATTTAAATGGATTATGGTATTTATCCTACCTTTTTTCTTATATGTACTTTGAGAAAAATTAGAAAGTTTGCTTCCAAAGCATAATCTTTTGTGTCTCTTTTTCATGCTAAGGCATGGTAATTAAAATCTACGCTTTGCTTTTGGCTGACCACTGAAGCTAAATAGCATCTTCTACTTACAGAACAATCATTTAAAACAATACACTTGTATTAAGCACAAGGTAATTTTTCTTTATTTCCCTTACTATCATCACTGATTATGAAAATAGTTTTATGTAAGTACAGATTCTTTCTCCCTTATAATCATCTACCTCCTGCCCAATTCCTTAATTAATGACATAATTCAGTGTTCTGGACATCACAATCTCTTCCAGGGTAGTGAAATATGATCAGAGCTGCCTGGAATGCGTGTAATGGACCCCCCAAGTGAAGGTTATGCCTCTGTGGTGTTTTCCTTTCTGTAGAAAAAAAATATGCTCTCAATCTAGATGATTTTCAATTTTAGATTAGAGGAAGAACACTCAAACCCCTACCCAGAGAGAAAGAGCATGCATTAAACTTCCTAGAAACCCTGGTTATCCTTTCCTTAAACTGCCTCAGAAATCTGCATCTTAATGCGTGTGTTGGTAGCGCTTACTACCAAAGAATGTGCTAGAGAATCCAATTAGCATGTGTTACCCCTGTAATTTTTTGTTTGTTTGTGTTTTGTTTTTTTTTTTTTTTTTTTTTTCCTTCATTTTGTGGGTTATTTTCTGGGTTTTTTTTTTTAGGAATTTGACAGTTGGGCCAGGACAGGAAGGTTTCAATGGTAAATAGCTTATCAGCAGTTTCATCTATCTTTGTTGTGGTTTAACTGCAGCTGACAACTAAACACCATACAGCCATTTGCTCACTCACTACCCCTGTGAGATGATGAGAATCATAAGAGAGAAGATTGGTGGGTTGAGATCAAAACAGTTTAGTAAGTAAAGCCCCTACTTGCTGGTGGGGTGGGGTGAGAAGCAGAAAAGGCCTTGACTCTGTGTAAGAACTGTTCAGGCATAACTAAAATATCCCTGTATTATCAACACAGTTTCAGAATAAATGTAAGTCATAGACCCACCCTAGCTAAAAGGAAGCAAATTGACTCTGCCCCAGCCAAAGCCAGCACATCACACTTTTAAGGGTTTTGGCTTGTCTATGTAAATGTCAGAGGCAGGAGAGAGAGTGGTTAGTGCTTTATTCCACAGATCTTGACAACCAGCAGCTAGAAGCCCAGGGAGAAAAAAAAAACAACCCACAAAAGCCTAAAATCACCCAGCGTTTCAATGGAGTTTATCTAAATCACATATGTATTACAGAGTGTAATTTTTCTTCTAGGCAGTAGAGATGTTTGCAGTAGAGATCTATGATCATTTACAAGGCTCCCCTAAAAATACCCCAATCTGTTGTTCTGTAGCTCTCTAAATTTCAGTCTATTATAAAGTGGCATTGTTCCATTACTTGTATTGAGTATGTAAATTCACTTCCTCAGTGAAAAGTCACTACAGTCCATTGAGTAGCTCCTGAGATTTTGCCTTGAGAGTGCCAAGGTACTTTGAATGCTGTTTTAACTTCTTTTCCACGGGACATACAAGATACACAGCTCATGTTTAGATCACTTCTGCTTAAGGTAAATCTTTTCACTTCCTTTCTGTGTGGATGGATTTGTTCTAATGCCAGATGATACAGATTTTACTCCAATTTACCATCATTCACTAATCTTAATGTTTACTGTTGATGAAGGTGTGAAGATGAATGATCCTTAACACCTCTTAAATAAATACTCCGAGTCTGAAGAGAAGTATTGTCAGTTAATTTTCAAGTTGTGAGTAGGCCTGATGAATTCCTTAGAAAATAGCTGTCTAAAACTTGTAAGAAATATCCTGTATTTTTTTCTTTTAGAGTTACTGTCTTTGGTTTTCTACCTGAATGTCTTCAATTTAATTTAACTGGTGAGAACAGAGAGAGGCAGAGAAAGATTTCATTAAAGTGAATGGGAACTTTATAAAACTTTCTCCTTTTTTAAAATAGAAACTACATCTTGCCATGACTGTGGTCAGGTGGGTATTATATTTCCGAGAGGGCAAAAAAACTTATGGCAAATGATTTCTCTCCATGATGGAAAAAAGGTTAGTGATATTTCACATGCTGCTTGGATTATTTCATGGTATTTATAAAATGGGGATTTTTTCTGTCTGCTCTAGGTCTCTGAGCAGGTTTAGTTAAGCACTGCTTTTATATCGGTATGTAATTTGGATAAAGTGATTGCAGGTTTTGATTTCTATTTCTTTTGAGTTCCTTGCCGAGTACTAAGTAGCTAGGGAATGATTCTGATAAAATTATACATCGAAAGTAGTGCATGCGCAATGGAAATATTAATGAACATGATTGTTTTGACACATAAGAATTAGAGCATGTTTAAATATTATACATAGTGTATGAACTGCTGACACAAAATGAGAAACATGAGATTTATTTCTAGCAAATATTCCTCAACTTTGAGTTCTCAGAGTTAAAGAAGTCAGTTCATTTAGATCAGCTTCTGTGGTGTTTTAAAGTCTCTCTATCACAGATTTAAGGCAGCCAAAGAGAATGTGTGTAAAGGTGGTTTGGTGAACTCCAAAGCCTTGTGATGTCTGAATTTTAAAAACCAGGTTAATCCACCCTAATTTGCACTACATTCCATTTGCATGTTGAAAAAATGAAATTTACAGTTGCTTTTTGGCAGCGTTCAAATTTACATTTGGCATAGTTTATTTTTTTGGCATAATATATATTTTTGCTCTTTTGACCATTTTTTTATGCAAATAACAGTAGAAATACAGCACATTTGTCTGATGTCCTAAAATAAAATGTAGAATTTACAGGGTTGTAAAACCATGGGTTAGAAAAGATTTAAAGGATCTTGAGCCAGGGTTATTTTCAGTTGTTTGTATGGGAATGTGTGGGATTCGCAGGATGTTTTATGCTAAGAGCTTTTCAAAGTATTGGTTTAGTAACAATGTCTGTTGTGGTTTTTTCATGTCTTGTGAACTGTTCCTGTTTTAAATGGCTAGATATGATTTCAAAATTTTAATGGACAAACGTTTCCTCCTACAAAGCTGTAAAATAGCAGTAGGAAAATAAAGATTACTTAAAGGATAAATTCATTAAAATATTGAAATTGACTAGTGAACACTTGAACTGCTTTTCAAAGTACTATTATTCCTTTATAATATGGTTCATGCTAAAATATGATTATTAGTTCACTCACCCTTACAGGTATAGGCGACTTGAAGCAAAAATGGCATCTCAGTATATTGATGAGACTAATCTTGGTTCAGTCTGAAATATATAAATTATTGGTCCATTTAGATCTCTATATTACAGCAGAATGTAGTTAGGAAAGATACAGCATCATAGTGGAAGCTGGGCAAATAAATAATTACAAAAATGCAAAATTTCCTGATGAATTTTGTGATCTTTAGTATTTAAGTAAAAATTGCTCATCAAATATCTATTCCAAAGTCCACTGATTTCAAGCAGTAGAGTGTCAGAATACAGACAGCCTTACTTTAGTGATTGACATGCATGCAAGCTCTAGGTTCAAATGCTGGATGAAGTAGATCTGGCTCTGTCAGGATTTTACAGAGGTTTTTTGCATTGTCTTGGATTTTGGTCTGTTATTTCCCAATCTCATGTATCTGACATTCTGCGTGAGAATTTGCGCAGCCAATAGTTAAGATACGTTCATAATAGCTTGCTTTTTATTACCCAGGTGATTACTCAACCTTTAATAATTTGTGCAGCTGTCTTAAGGAATTGTCTTTGGAACCTTTCAAGGAGTCTGAAGTTCACCTTTCCTTGGCAACATTTCTCTTGAAGTAACTTGGGAAGAAAAACCTTATTTTCCTCTATAAACTACATGCTTTATCAGGTGAATTTTATTGGTAAATTCCACTGGAGGATGACTTAGGTGCTTAATTAACTTGTATGGATTATATTTTAGATTACACTCAATCTGTACAGCAGATGCATGTACATCATGAGTTTATGGTCCCCATCAGTAGTCCCAATGAGAACTTGTTTGTTGAATTCTGTGGCTTTGGCTTGGAGGAGCAAAGGCTGAGGAAGTTGAAGGTATCTTGGCTGTTACTTTGAGTCAGGTACTTACCTGCACCCAGAAATTTTAAGTATTATGAGTTCTGTAATTGAACAATAGTTGTTGGTATTTTGCAGGGATAAATACTCTTGCAGCTCTCCTAATTTTCTACTATTTGAGATGGATGCCTTCTGTGGTTTTGTTTTCACACTGTTTAAATAAGATAGATTGAAAAGGGGAGCAATAATTTTATGTGTGTAGATGAGCTATATCTCCTGCAAAGAACTCTGTTGCAGGAGAGTAGCTTGTATCCTGCAGGAAGTGTAATCTACACACAAGAACTTACCTATTGCATTGCCTTTAGAGAATTGGTTCGTTCTCTCCCCTGAGTCAGAACAGAACTGCTGGTTTCCCGATGAGTCTGTGTGTTGAGGCTGAAGTTGAACCCTGGACACTGTGCTTCAGGGCAACGCACTTTCACAAATCAATGAATCTGCTCCTTGTTGCCCCCCATGGAGGGAAGCCGATGACAGAGGACCTTGGGTTCAAAGATGCAGTCAGGAGAGAGGTCTGCTAGCAGCAAGGAAGTTTGATGTTGAAAGCTGTTGGCCTGGTATGTTTTCCCCATTTTCAATATACCTCTAATCTGATTAGTATCTGGAATTTCTTTGTTTGACATCATCATGCTGTTGCTTAAAGGATATGTTATTCCCATTGGAAAAAGAAGTTATTATTTATTTTGCTTAATTAAAAATACCCCTCAGCCACCCAAACAGAAAAGTACAATGTCTCATTTATGTGAAAATATTAATTTTTCTTTCTTTTGGTGGCATATGTATGCCATACACAGAAGTTGATAGTTGCTTATTTCGCCATGTCCATATAAGGTAACCATAGGCACTGACATTAAGCATAAAGCTGTTTTGGCTTTTTTTTTTTTTTTTTTAGATTCTTTTTTATTAACCCCCCCCCAAAAAAAAGTAAATAAAAAAACCTGTTTATTTTCAGATTGGCTTTAGCTGCTTACTGTTTTTCCTCAAATGATATTTTGGTACACTTTTTCTGTCTGCTGTTTCTCCTGATGCTTTGGTATTTATTGCAACACAGGAATCATGGTGAGGATATTGATCTGTGTTGGTCTTTTTTTTTTTTTTCTTTCACATGGTCATTTAGATTGAGCCATCTGCTTCCCTAATAGTGGGAATGGTGAAGAAAGACATTTTCTTTCAGGCTTACATATGAATTGTACTTTCAGATAGAGGTTATTCACTTCAAAATGTGAAGACTGAACTATGATTCCATCACATTATATAAAAAATCATGAAAAATAAATTACTTTGCTCAAAAATATTTTCTTTTATGTTATTTCTTTGTCACTGCTCTACTATTGATTGAAACTGTGGCACCGGAAGTGCATCTTTTCTGTAATCGCTGTGGCAAGTGGTCAGGGAAAAGGACTATCTTTATTCTACTAATTTTCTCACAATTAATATAAATAAAATGCTCTGATAAATGCCCTCTATCCAAATACTTTGCACGATGGTTTTGTAACATTGTTGCTATGTGTTGTTGATTAGGAGAGGAAAGCACAGTGAGTCCATACAAGAATGTAAATAGAGCCTACATAAAGTGACTAGTGGTCCCTCCCACTTTAGTTATCTGATTTACTTTTTTAAGCAAAATTTATGCATTTAAAATAAATCTTTAAAGCTTCAAAGTCTGAAACCAAATGGGAAAAAAATATGTTGCACACAGTCTGACAGAATGATTTAGTGGGAATATAACAAAGATGCTAGATGATGTTGTAATTGTGGTTTGGCCTGATCTCCATTGTATTCCCAAATGGCTTTTTTAAGGTATTTTGTTTTACTCTGTTTTATTCAATTTAATTTATTTTTATATTTTAATTTTATGTTTTATTTATTTTATTTCTTTGATTTTACTTAATCACTGTGGGAAGCACAATCACCTTTGAGTGCAAAGGGAGGAAGTTTACTACTGATAAACTCAACAGGTTCATCTGTTCAAGTGATCATGGTGTCATAATGGGAACTTGAGCAGGTTCGCTAGAGTGGTGCTATGGGTGAGTTTGGTGTTACTGAAATAGCAGTGGAGGAGACAGTGCAGATGTTGCTCTGCAAGATACTCCTGACTTCTTTCTCCTCTAGGTTGGAGCACAGTCGTTTCCTGGGTTCATTTGAGAACCTGGGGATGCAAAATCTCTGTTGACACTACCAAGTTCTAGACACTGACTTTGTTGCTCACAGTTGTCCTGTCAGGAGAAAAGTTTTTGGCTGTAGAGAAAAGCTGTGCAGTCTGGCAAATGAGATACCTAGGATTTGATTAGCATGAATATCATTAGTGCTGTTAATTTAAATCTTTCAGTAGCTTTGCTGCTGAACAGTATGGGTAAATCTGGTTCACATTTGTTTTCTACTAACCTGTATCTTTCTAACCTGTTTACTCTCTCATTCTTCCCCTGTGAAGAACTGCAGTTAGTTTCTTGCTCTGTGCTTAGGAAGACTTCTTGGCATGCATGATGGGTCACTTTCAGTTTTTGTTCTTTGTAACTTTTTAGCTGTCTCGCATAATGTCTCTCAAACTCTAGATTCCCTTCCGATGTCTCCCTCAGAAAAGGGTGGGAAAAGATGTCTGAAACTCCATTACTGCAAGTCCTTCTGCTTGAAGTTACTTCTATAAGTAATCCCTTTGAAATCAATAGGGAATATTCCCAGTAGTAAAGTAGTCTGAAATGTCTTGCAGAATAAAGCCTAAGGCTGGGAAGCATTACAGAATGTTGCATGACTTCATTACAAAGGGCATCACCACAAAAAAGAAACCCCATCTTAAATAACCACTAATGAACTTAATACAATAAGTAGTTTTCTAAACTATATGATTTTTCCAATTGCTCTTTATATGCAATATTTTTTTGTTGTTGTTAAAACATCAACATATATATTCCAGTTTTGAAATAATGCTTGTTTCAGTACCACTTGAAAATATCAAAGCTGATCTTTGATATGTTCTGTATGGTATTTTCTACCCTTACTTATTCTCTTCCATGGCTGTTTCCTATCCACTTGTACCACCTCATTCAGCTCCTCTTATGACAATTCCTTCTCAACCCAATTAATAACCAGCTAGTGGGTGTGCTGCTATGCTGTCCAATGGTATTTTTTTTTGGAATTAAATAAGTGTCAGAGAAGTGCATGTTCCTTTAAATCAAACAACTAAGTAAATAAGTACACTTTGAAAAGCAGCTCTGAGTCAGGACTTCAGTAAATTACAGTTTAATCAGCAAGGCCAAGATACATTTGGAGGCACATTTGTAAACTTCAGTAGAAACTGCTTCCATATATCTGAAATTAGGATTTTGGCCTGCCTTTTTACAGCAACAGTACATAGTTAATGTACTTTCTTCTTTTGACAACATAAATTTTCAGTAGCCACAACTTTTGGTCTAAATTGTTCTTTTGAGTATTTAGAAGGCTTTCCATGCTGCTGGGGAGGAAAAATTAGGCCCAGATTATTCACTAATTTATGTGAAATCATAAGATGACAATAAAAAAATCTCTTTGCAAATTCTCGAAGCCTGAATTATGATTTGGTATAAATGTCCATATGCAGAGAATGGAGCCTGAAGCGTATGAATGGAAATACCTTTTTGCCCAGAAAACAGAGCTGCAAAATTCTTATTCCTAGCTGATAAAATTCTTAGCTGCACCAACTTGCAGTTTGTGTTGAAGAGGCCACATGTTTTCATTGTACAGCTATGAAGGAAACTGGAGAATCTGTAAAGTATAAAGGAAAAAAGTTCTACTCTCTTAGAACTTTTTCTATAGTAATTTCTGCAATGTGTAGTCGACAGCCTATAGAAATGTATTACAAAACTGAGGTGGCAGATATGTATGAATACCATTAAATACAATTTTATAATGAAAATTTTGTCTTATGAAGGTGAAACTTTTAGATCATATTAGAATTCTGAATTTTTTATGCATAGCAATCAAATGACCTCTCTATATTGCCACATAAAGTATAGATTTAAAGTTAAATGATCCAGTCAGTCATTTAGCATTTTCTTAGGGTCATCTTTTGCCAATAACTACTGATGTTTACATATGATTTTCTTGGTTTTGTGTTTGTGTTATTTACATTTTTAGAATTGAAGGAAGAATGACGCTTTTTAAAACTGTTTTTAATAGCCTTTGTTTATTGTTCATACCTAGTGTTCCAGGCTCTTGCTCTAATGATTTTTTTCACACTGCATTGATAATTAAATTCATTCATTTTCCTGGCCGCACAATTCTTTTAAATAAAAAGTTATGGGTAATAATACCTATTACATTGAAAGTACAAAGGAGAAAAGGGCAGATCCACAGCTTTTAGTTCAAGGAGAGCCAATGGATTTTCCAAGTTACAGGTTTAAATAAAATCAGAAATCTTGAGTCCCTCAATCTACAATGTAATAATGGTAGTGCAGATTGAAGGTATAGTGTTTTTTTGTTTTTCTCAAGATACAGTGCATGCAGTGTTTTTTTCCAGTAAAACAGGAGCTGAGGGTATGCAATGTGTGATCCATTTAAGGATATTTATTAATAGTAATTTTAGTGTTGCTCCTCTTAGATGACTGGACACTATATGCATGTTGCTACCTCCTAACATATACATGGTAGCAGTTAACCTTTTCACACCCCTTCCACTCCCTGACCCTTAAAGTGATTTAATATCAGTAAATAGGGGAAAATATGTGACACTTTGGTAACGTAAGATGCATATAACAAAAAATTTACTTAATTCTGGGATTATTTATTTGCTAATACAGCCTCTGCAATTTTTATATATTTCATGGTATTTTAGGTTTTGCAATTTTAAAATTGTGTAAAAGGAATATAATCGCTAATAGAGAAGACATTGTTAGCCTCATATTTATTTTTTGTCATGTTTACAGAACTCCAGAAGAAAAAAAATTCTGTCCATTTAGCCAAACACATGTTTTAATTGTATTTTGAAAACAGATCAATGTAAAGGAGTAAGAATTGATATAATTAAAAATAGATAATAATCTCATTTTGTAAAATTTCTTTTGTAAGTTGGAATATCACTAGTTTGCAAAAACAATTCACAGAAAATGTAATTTTGAAATAATGATAAATAAAAAACTTGCATGAAAAGTGGGAGAAAACTCAATCTATTTGTAGCTATTACTTTTCAGCATCTCAGCTATGGCTTATGAATCCTTTCAGAATCAGTTCAGTGGAATATTCTTGATTCTTGTCTGCCCCTGAGTACATGATTTTTGAAAGGGTGAGAATCTCTTCTTCTGAAATAGCTCTTTCATTTTTTAATACTCTGAGGTGCAACTTTCCTTCTGCTTTTTCTCCTCTTTTCTGTCTCTCTACCTTTTGCATTTTATTTGTGCTTCTTTTCTTGATAGATTCTTGGGAAAAATGAGTTCTGCTTAATGTTATCAGGGCTGGTAGCGTCGTTGGAGTAGAGTATTGAGGAGGCTTTTGGAGTTTTGTCATTAAAAGCCAGTTTGGAGTTCTTTTTTTCTACCTGCATTCTTGCAGGTGTATGGAGGGTGTGAATGATAACACAATCACAAGTCTTCATCCCACTTTCCTCACCTGTTGGAGGGCTCCTGAAACAGCCTTCTCCCCATGCATTGTTCCATCATCAACCATTAGGTGTTGAATATTGATGATGAAAGTGTGGTCTGGTGGAATACTGCTATCCAGCCATCTCATTTTACAATGACATGATAGGAATAGTGTCCCAAGGAGAGAGTAAAGATTTAAAGTTTCCATTATTTCAGGACTTGAAAATGCTTTATTCCTGACACTTCTTATTTAAAATGTATCTACTACCTGAATTATATTTAGTAATTCTCACCAAGCATCTAATAACATTTCATACTTATCTTTAATTACTGTGGAAGATTCTGTCTTGGGTATTCTTATTTCTCAAACTTGTTAAGAACAAATGAATAACTCAAAGGAGATCTGAGCAATAATCACTGATCCCCAAGTTGAACACCACAAGACCTGTACCAGTGTCAAGTGCCAACACTGATGTATTTGAAAAGGCAAAGACTGAGATGCCAAATCAGACACTTCTGAACTAAGGAACAGGATACCTGTATGTTCTCCCTACTGTCTAAGGTCCATCACAGACAGAGCCATGAGGGAGGCCAGAGAATCTTTTTAACTCATCTGCTCACACGTTCTGCTATTATGAGCTCCTGTCTCAATTATTTCTGCTAGACATACCTGAGTGTTCCTTTCAGAGATAAAGACAAGGGTGTTACATCCAGTTCTTGCTTCTGCTCGTATGTTGGTGTAGATAATGAACTCCCAGATGCTGAATCTGAATTTGTCAGAAGTTGTTAGTCAAATCCTATAGGAGTACTGAAAGCATCCCTCATGGAAGTCTGGAATCAAAGTAGGTTTGAATCAGCATCATCAAGTTGGATGCATAGTTCCTGTTTGGGCTGACTTCTAATGAAAAGCATATGAATTAAAAAGAGTCAATCAGAAAGGGCAAATAAGAGGAGCTGGTCTAACAACCACTGGTAGAATCAAAACCAGGAAGAAGAATTTAAGCTAAATCTTAATAAACATATTGAAGTGGAACACTGATTATTAAGTAGTCTGATATTGAACAATTCTGTAAATAGTGGCAAAAAAACTTTTCTAAGTGATATGTTGCAAATGAGTGAACTGTAGTGAATGTCTTCTTGAAACTGTATAGGGAGTTGGACTTCTTGGGTAATTCTAACAGGGAATGTGACCTCTTTATCCCAAAAAACTTACCGTCTCATCACAATTCCAAGCATCCTTGAGGTTTGGCTGAAATCTGGCTGAAATCTCTATATGAACAGTTTCATTTTGTAATTGCCTGCTGTGCTTAGGAGAGTGAGAAAGCTCAAAACCTCAAGTGATTTTGTTACTCATTGCCATTGTTTTCCTAATAGCTGAAATTGGTACATACTGTATGGAGTCATTGTCGTGAGAATTTCCTTAATAATGACTTATAAGAAAGTGATCTTGCTGTACAAAGTTGCTAACAAGTGAGGAAAAGTGATCATATGTGAGAGGTGCCTGCTGGCTGCTGAAGCATAATCCATGTTCCTCTAGTGAACTGCCATGGTCAGACTAATGTGGAGGGCAAACTTGTATCTAGACCATGCATATATATCTATATCTATATCTATATATGCTTTTTTCAAACTGTAGTTTACTACCTTTTGTGGAATTATTAATGCTTTAAACACAGTATCCAGACAGCTGCTAGTGAACCTTTTGGTTCTTGTGAAAAGAATCAAAACCTCTTTTGTGGAGGTGTGAAATTCTCTCTGCACCTTTTCCTATAAATAACACTCATACAGTTTGTAAAGCTTGTCTGATCTAAACCCCTGGCATTTTATTATGAAATATGAGGAAATCTGTATCTGTTCACTTGATCCATAGGGAAGAGAGGGAGGGAGAAACAACATGTGACAATTAGATGTTGCTGCCTTCTCTGGAAGGTAAGAACCAGTTATTCACCTCCTCCTGCAGCATATACATGGGTGGGAAAGAATTACTGCAGTAGCTGAAGTTCTCTCCTATCACCTGCATTTTTTTTCATAGAAAGTGCTTGGGTTGCTGTTGGATTCTTCCCCACTTACACAGTTAAAGGTCTTTTTGAAGTCTGACATTGACTCCTACTGAAGGGAAAGGCTGAGGGGCCTCTAGTGTCTGTGCAATAAGCCCTGCCTTTGAGTCTGTGCAGCATTGTTGTAGATGCTGTTCTTCAGCCTTAGCTTTCCTCTCATCCTGTGTGATATGCCCTGCCTTACAGGGTGATTTCTGTTCAGAAGCACTAAGTTCCTCAAACAAAAAGAAGTCTATTCTCACTTGCAGAGTTCATAAAATTGGAAGTACCAGGACTGTATATCACACTATTGCAGATATTCTTTAAAAACCCTAAATCTGCTTTGCAGAAATGTATGGAGATTTAAAGAAAAAGGAGATGCTGGAGAATCCTATGAGGATTTCACACAACTCAGTACATTTTCCAGTCTGAAATATGATTTATGTTATAACATACATGTAAAACCCAAATTTTGATATTCAGTGTTGTGTCTATCCTAATAACTAGTTATTTTCCTGGCTTCCTCAACAAAGAGAACTAAGAAACAAGAAGAAATTGTCTAGTTGGTGGTACAATCACAGTGTAGTCTTACTAGGAGAGGATTACTATAAATCTTGTTTCTTGGAGGAGAGGGTTTTGTCTATTAGCTTATTTTTGTACTTTTGCAAAGACATATGCAGAGAAAACTCTATATTGCATCATTTCTGCATTCATAAATAATCATTCTAGATGTTTTAGGTTTTAATAGCTTATGCAGACAAAAGCAACTCTAGTAAGGAATATACTTATTTTGAAGGAATTCGTGTAACTATGACTGCAGGTGTGAGATCTGTGTTCTGTGCCAAGTGCTATCTTTTCCTAATATTTCTGGTACTTGATCTGTGTTCCAGTGAGTTGGTGTTTCAGTGTATCTCTTGCTTCACAATTTCTCAACTTTTCTTTGTGAGCAATGAATGTCAGTAAAAAAGCCAAAGCCGTTCCCCAGCAAATTAACCTACTTAAATCTGGAAGAGATATGGAAGTGATATACTTGCTCCTATCTAGAGTCTTTTTGCAAAAGTTAAAGGAATAATATAGTAATTTGCTTTATGTTAGTGTAATGCACTCTTTTGAATAAGAATGTATCAAATTCCTCTCATCTAAAGTGTCTGGCTAATAGGCTGTTAAAATGATTATTCCATCAAATTATATTACCAGTTAGCAGTTAATGATTAGCATCACATGGTTTATACTCAGAATTTATGCTTACATATTTTTTTAAATGCAAAGTTGTTGCTTATTTCAGCCTTAAGAAATATTGTGAGTGTGATTAGCAGAAAGAGAAATGGTCTTTGTCTAAGAAGTAACTGATTGTTGTTAATTCAAAAAAGTCTTATCTTTTGCCTTTATAATTCTAATAAAGAACATTTAGGAATACAATTGACAGATGAATTTGTCCAATGAATATATGTCACTTGCATACAGTTCCAAAAATACAACTTCAGCTATTTCAGAAATAAATTCTTTTTCCCAGTTTTGCATGAGTTCTATAAAATTAGGTCAAAGGAATTTTCAATTGAAAACAGTACTTTGTCATATTATCTACAGCACGTCTAGCAAATTTATAAATCTAGTGCTCATTTGTGTAAAGTTCCAA
>JANRGW010022058.1:25042-61078 GCA_024733675.1 Psilopsiagon aymara
TAATGCTGAAATTATTATTATTCAGTAGCCAAATGTTAAGTCAGTTACCCAGTATAAGCCTTTATGATATATCCTTAGATGCTCCTCATACTGTGATATCCTTGATCACTCTTCCAGATTTTTCTTTTGAAACTTCTTGGCCAGTCCCTATTTCAGAAGCAAACTGTGTTTTAAAAAGTTTAGATTGTCCATACTTAGGAGTGGCTTTGGAAGCAAGTACAGGCTATTGGTCTCCCTGACTGATTTTTTTATTGAGTGTCTGGCTAAGGTGAATATGTGGTTACAGTCACAGTGAATTTCACATTCAAAAGAAAATGAGCACTGGTTTAGTTCCCTTGTTCTTTATTTGCCCTGTTGAAACAGACAATGTAGTACATACTGCTATGTAGTACAATGATGTGAATTCATCAAAATATACATTAAGGGGCAATGCTACACAAGGGTAAGGATATAAATATATTTTACAATTCTTAGCTTCCTATCATAAGAATAGTTCATGAGTGAATGTAAATTTACAGTAGGTGCTTATCAAATGTGAAAATACTTGCAAATCAGAAACAAACTTTGGGACTATAAACATATTTCAAAGATAGTTCTCATGAAGAATATGTTTGATAGTAAGAAATAATGTTCTCCTTTAGTTTCTACATGAAGCAGGTTGACATATCACTGGGTATGGAAAATTATAACAGTTCTGAGTTAGGCGTTGTATGCAACCTTTAATCGTCTTATCAGAATGCTTATTATTAGAGAACGTGTAATGACATAAAAAATTTATTTATAAAGCAAGAAGAGGGCATCATCCAGCATAAAGAGATAATAAAAGGTAAATACAGTTGAATCAATTGATTTTACTTCTTTATTCCATACAGAAGTGATAGATAAGCTACCTATCTTCTATGGTTATTAAAATACTTGATAAAAATATTGAATTTGCTAATGTCTTGAATTAAAAAAGTTATCTGACATTGGAAAGTAAGTTTTGAATGCCACTGTGACTTGTTCATGTGTCCCATGTACATGTGAGTTGAATTATTTTACTACACTATCCTATAATATCTTTTGGGTTTGACTGTAAGATGCACTTGTACAGACAGTAATTGGCCTGTTACAGGGATATTAATTAACATGTTAGAAATGTTTTCTTTATTAATGAGAAATTCACACATACTATTTAAATTAATTTGTATAGTTTAAAATTAATTTATTGTGGCCTTAGATGACCTCGAATCTACTAAGACAAAGCTGGAGTATTGTACTGTTAAACCATTCATTAAACATTTTATGCAAATAGTGTTTGTTTATAAACAAATTAACTGCAAGGATTTTCAAAACAGGTGCTGTGTTGCGAATGCGTACTAAATGATGTGGTACTGAAAGAATTAATTAGACCTTCAGATGTAATTAGTTGCAATAATTTGCGTGATTAGCGGCTTGGTTAAGAAGTAAGACACACACATTGTAATGCATGGAAGAGTCACTGCAGTAGCTTTGTCTTTCATACGGTGAAGATGAGATTTCCTCATGTTTAGGAAATTTTTCAAAAAATTGCTGACATAGCTGGAGTTAATTGCCAAGTATCCTGTAGGGGGTAACGTTTGGTTTTGTGGGTTTTTTTTTGCTGTTGGCCTTTTTTTTTTCCCCTTGTCTTGTTGCAATGCATATGCATTGGAAGCAATACCATTTGTTTGTACCTCAATGAATTTTTAAAACTGAAGACTGTTAACCCTAGATCTTCAAGTCTCTAGAGGAAGAACTGATACTTAACATGTTCAGGGTTAAAAGATAGGCTGTGATAAGCCATATGAAACAGGTCCAGTGTTTCAAGATCAGTTCTAAATATTCATGTAATTTTTTTCCCTCTTGTAACCATGATTTTTCTTCTTGCATATCCAACCATGCAGTCAACCGTTCGATGTAAATGGAGAATGCCTTTGAAACTGTCATTAGTGAAAACTGATTAAAAAGAAAGTTATAATTACTGATCTTTAATTTATGATGATCCCATTCCTAGTTATGATAAATGTACAATACCTTTGTGACTTGCAAGAAAGCTTTTTCATCTTGATAACGCCTTGATGCCCAGTGACACTGTTAGAGAGTGGGTTTGAAACTAATTGATATGAAGACTTTCTTGATCTTCGTTTTACTTGCTTGAAAAGGTGGATCAACAGTAAACTCAGTAGATTCACTTTTGAAGCCTGTGATGAAAGTTGCTATTGGTTTGCTGTTTTAAAAGAAAGAGCTAAGGATTTGTTGCCTAGAGACATCAAGAATGCACAAATATGAAAATAAATCACACTTTGACAATTTACTGCTCTGACCATACCTGTTTATTATTGTTAGAAACATACTTGGGGGGCCTGCACTTATATTTTGAAAGAACAGGTATGTACTCTATGAATCTCTTTGTCAGAAAAAACTAACATTTCTAGAAGAACTTGAAGAGTATAGAAGAAAAAAAAAAGTTTAGTAAATCAGTTCTAAAGTAAGTAAGTGCAGCTAGTCCTCATAGTAGATGATAGGAAGACAAAAGACGCTTCTCAGAATAACACATTTGCTATAGTGAGTACTGGTTTTCCATACAGGTGTCCTATCCTCTGTGAATTTGAATTTAACCGTTTTAGTACAGAAACTTACTTCATAAGAATAACAATAGCAGTTTGTAAGATGAGATGTGGGGAAACTTTTATCTCAGATGGAAGTGGTCACATTAGACCTTGTTTCATGCATTAACGTAATGCTTCTGAGGCATGGGCTAGATGAGACCTTGTTTGAAAGCCAAGTCTTGCTGTAGTTATCAAATTGGTTTTGTTCTGTTAAGTTTTTGCTATATCATTTCTAAGAGTTTTTAGTAGCTGCTAATCTGACATAAACAGCAAGACCTAGCAGGAGCTTTCTGGTTAAATAGTGCACAAAATGATACTGTACTTGGATTAGTGACTGGGAAGTATTAGTGGTCACATATCTAAATGAAAATAAAACCCACGCTTTTTATGTCTAAAAACTCAACATAGAGTACAGCTCATTTTAGGACTGAGGCAGAGCATAAATACGCTACTTACTTTCTACAGCAGAATGGCTATTTGTAGTTTTAGCAATTTCCTTTTTTAAAAAAAAAAAAAAACAATGGAAGAGAAATAAAATAAATGCTAAAAATGACAAAAGAACAAAAAGCATCATTAACTGCTGCACAGCTGCTGTGTGTCTGCTGTCGTGGGGATTACCCTTAATTACTATGAATGAAGTTTGCTATCATTGGTTCTTTGGATGCCTCACAATTGGTTTATTTTTAAGGGAGTACTGCTTTCTATGTATGTTTTAGTAGAATATGCAGCTGTTAAAGTTGCTCTCTCAAGGAGAGAAATCACTCTTTTAGTCCTGAAGAGACTGAGGATCATTTGACAGAGCTAACACAGGGATTCACTTGAATGAATTTATTGTTTTTCCTTTTGCTAGTCTGTTTAATTCAGTTCTTTCATTTTAAGTGTGATATTTGCAAAGTAGTCTTTAAAATGGGCTCTTCTGTATTGTTTGAATTTGAACAAAATTAACATTTGTATGTTGTCAGTAGCTGCAATGCATAGCTCAAGGCAATGAAGGATAGAAAGTCAAAGAATATGGGAAATTTGATTAAAATGAATAAGCAGTAGAAGGTCTTAAGGGTGGACATAGCGTACGCATTGATTTATTTGTACTGTTTCTTGAGGCAAAAGAAGCTAATTCCATGAGATGTTTAGAAAATAGGTTTTAAATCTGAAAATAAAAAGGTGTTTAAGTCAATAAAATTAGGTTTTAGACAATGTAACCTGGAGAGTTCCCTACTTGTATTTCTTATCCCTAATTCATATGGGGCCAGAGTACTGAGCATGTAAATGTTCTTTGAGACAACCTCTGTCTGATGAATTTTCACAATAATTGGTATGATTTGGGATCAGTTGGATATTCATTACATTTTGCTTTGTTTTATTCACTAAGACATGAGTTGGGAGGCAGAGCCCAAATTCTCAGTCTGGCAGTCAGCTGCTGTGCATGGCTTACCGAATGTGCTTGTGTTCAGTACTGTCCTCTGACTTCCTTGGATAGTAATTTTTTTTTTCCTTACTGCTAGCTCAGTGAAGTAGTCTGTGTTAGCTCTGCATCTGAGCCACTGACTGCTCGTGTATTATCTATTTCTGCATTGTATAATGTTGCTTCAGGAAAACTTTGTAGTTTGAAAGATCTTTGTGCTCACATCTTTGTAATGCTTTGGCTCTTCCTTTGAGGTCTTGCTGACTCATTCGTCTCAGTATTCTGAATGTTCTCAATGGCAGCTTTTATACTTTATAGTCTACTTGATGGATTGGCATAGGTACCTTTTCAATGTTTCAGAAACTTCCTTGTCAAAATTTTCTTTTCTAAGTGCATCAGTGCTTGAAATGTGAGATTCTTTGCCTGCTAGTCTTTTGCTGGGGTGATAATGCTAACAGGCAATTTTTGCAAAGGAACTTGTCAATGGAAAATCACTTGAAGTGGACATCTGAGGCAAAGGACCTGTGTTGCTGGTATTAGTGAAAATCCAGTCCATACCTTAGTCAAATGAAGAAAAATTCCTAACTAATTGACCTACCAGAATCATCTTCAAAGATTAGCAATAACAGTTCTGTTTATAGCATCTTTACTCAGTAGCTATTAATATTTTTATTTTACTTTATTTTATTTTTCTTTTTCCTTAAGGAACAGGATAAGGAAAGAGCTGGAAAAGTTTAGATGTTTATCTGTGGATATTTATTTCTAATGTGGATGTTTTTTCTGCCTCGTCCCTTATGTTTTATTCTTAATGGTTGTATTCTCAAAATAAGGGCATAGAGAATGCAAGTGCTTAATCGACTCTGAAAATATATTTATTGTCAGTCTCTCCTCCTCCCTTCACCCTAACCCCATGAAATAAAAAAAGCCCTAAAAACTCTAATAAATGCGGTTGTTTGCCAATGTTAATTTGGGAAATTTGAGAATTCTACTGTGTTTGTGGAGGAGCCAAGGTTATAACACTGCCCAAATGAGTCCTTCTTATTTCATTTTAATATTTAATGCTAAATTGAGACAGCTTAAGATGAAAAGATGATGCTGAACAAATAAAATTATTAAAAAGAATTCCCCCACAAAACTTCAAAGAATATTTAATACCAGAAAAAACCCAACAAATGATCAGTTGAAACTCTTACCTGCAATATGGTGTCAAGTGTACTGTTTTACACCTAGACAAGTGCAGCCTTGGAGTTGGGGAAATGACTTAGCATCTTAGGTTTTTAGTACTTTTTGTAGGCACAAAGAGTCTCCTCCACTTAAGACACCTCTCTCAGCCTGGTGAATATTATACCATGCACTGAACAGCCTGAGTGAGTTATGTGAAATGCTTGTATAATATTATTCCAAGGAAGTATGTATTATACCCATTTATAAAGAGAGGAAGCAGAGTTAGAAAGCTGAAGTGACTTGAATAATTTTTTGCATTTAGATTGAGGAAGTTGTATTATTGGTCTACCACAGAGCAGGTGCCACACTTTCATGTAGTCCAGACTTTTTACAGCTATACACTGGTACAAAATGGGACAATTTCCTAAGCTGAAATGTATGTGATTCTGTGAACATTTCTTCTGTAATTTTAAAATTCTGAAGACCTAAGAGGACCATGTTCCCTCTCCCCCATTCTGATGTTAAAGGTTGTCCAATTCTAATTTTTTTCTGATACTGTCATGAAACCTGGAATTCAGTTTTCAGAATCTTAGTTACTAAGTCTTGATTTCTTTTTCCACCAGTTGCCAGAATAGACATGATATTAGTATGCGTACATTCTGTATGACTTATTATTTCTGTATGACCACCAAATTAAATTTTTGAAGCTCAAAATACTTTTTCTTAAAGCAGGTTAGTGGCTTTTTAGCTGACTTTTTGAAAATCTACAAATGCTTTCCAGATACATCTTTGCTCTCTGAAAAATGACTCAACTCTATTGCAGGTCATCACTCCAAGAAGAACCTCACAACCTGGGTTTCTTTTCGTATCCCTAAATTCTTGCAGAAAAAGAGAATATTACTAAACCCTAAGGACATATTTCATCAAAGGAAAACAATATCTCCAGTAGAGTTTAGATTCTGCATTTGTTCATTGTTGATTATGTCAGAAATACCAGACACATGCACATTGGGGGCTTCAATATTTCAGTGGCAGACATCCACGTAAAGCTTAGCAGGCCAAGGTGGTGTTTACCTTTCCTATACAGATATTAAGATATATAAACAGATGGCCTTTGTGTGTAGTGCAGTTTGTAATGAAACTGAGATGATCCAGAATCTAATTTATCTGCTACAGTCCTCAGCTTTGTAATTTTGATTACAGCTAAATTACTTTGAAATGATTTTTTCTACTTAAACCAGTTCCTTAGTTATAAGAATAATCTACTGCATGAAACACTTTCCGCGATACTGCTAGCTGTTTTTGATACAACTGTGTATGTGAGAATCCTTGAAATCCATGTCTTATTCTTATGAATTGTAGGTTTACTGCGCATTTATCACTCTATTGGAATCTTCCATAAGCACAAGACTTTATGCTCAAAAAACATCTGTAAATAATCCTGTAAGTCTTAAGCATACAAGAAAATATGCATTTATATTTTCAAAAATGAACCTATAAACCTAACTCTGCATGGTGTTCCTTAGCTAACCTAGCTTTCCTTTTCTAAAAGTCCCAGATTTCTAATACCTATTAGTGTCAGACAGCTATCATCAGTAGGCTACCAGCAAGTGGCTTTAATGAATTTTAAATTAATTTTTACATTTAGTGAAACTCTGTACTGAAAAGCTACCCAAAGCATGTTTTCTTGCTATTACCATGCAGCTGAAGTCTCAAAAAGTGTTAGAGAAACATGACTGGACTGATGTAGGTGTTATCATCAGACTGATTATGGTTCTTGGATATATGAATGGCAGCTTTTAGTTGATCTAAATAAGGTTAAATTCTGGATTGAATCTGTCAAATGAGGATTAGAAAGTCTTGATATTTTTAGGAAGATTTGGTGCTGACTGTGTCAGGGACAGAAAAGTAGAACATTTTTGGTTTAGGAGTTGACAAGGATTTGGGAGAAAAGTTTGTAGTCTTGAAAGTCTAATGGTGAGTAGTCATTGATTGTGACCTGGAAGATAACTTAGTATTTGTCTGTCAAATGGATGTGGCCATTTCTGGCCCAGAATGCTTCAGTGCTGGGCTATGTTTGGAGATGTACTGGTGAATGCGGTCCCGTGTTTAGCACATTGGGGTTATAGGACAATTCAGTCTGGAAGGGATCTCAGGAATTCTATGCTCTAACCTCATGGGCATATAAGAGAATTAAATATGCCATTTCTCAAAACTGACTGATGTAATGATCAAACCCCACCTGTTTAGTGTTCTCTTCATAACTTTTTTTCCACAGATATGCTGAGATTTTTTACAGTAACTGGTGTTTGTGGTCACTGAAGGGTTACTATCACATAAGGCACTCCTCTCTTTTTTTCAGCTTCAAAATATGGAAGATGCAAAGAGCTGAGGCCAACTCATCCTGTGGCAAAATGGGTGGAAGCTCCTAGAAAACTAGAAATGGTGGAAAGATTGAGGATTATCAACTTTTAGTGAAGAATAGTGCGAGGTGCTTATGTGTACAGCAGTACATGTATTAACTTCAGATTCTTGGCTGAAAAAAGACCTAGAAAAATACTTTGAGTGTTTGCAATTATTTTTAAGTACAAATTTGCAATTGCCTAGTTTCATTTCTTTGTGCATTTTCACAATTTTTGTTGAAATTAAGCTGCATTTTTGTGTCCATCACTCCTAACACTCTTCCTGAAATGTTCCAAAGAATACATTCCAAATGTTCCAAAGGCTTATCATTATAAGTATTATGTGGAGACATTTTGATTAGTGACTCAACTGAATCTTGAGCTACTTGTGACCTGCTGGCTCATGTTAAACTACATTCTGACTCCATAGAAGCTTTCTGGAGTTCAGATGCAGATCTGTGCTTGGAGTTTTAAATTCATCTGTACTAAATAAGACCATTTAAGTGCAGTGCTGTCAGTAGTAAACCATTAACCCAGTATAAAACAGCAGAGAAAATTACTCTCAATTAAAGGAAAAAGGGAGAGGAGTATCATATTCTTCAGGGGAAATTTGGGAGACAAAATGGAAGCACTCTAATTGGAATTTAGCCAATCTACAATTGAACAGTATTTATTGTGGAAAAATATATTGTTAACATTTGAATATTTATGATAACAATGCTAATGATTAAAAGAACTATGGAAATATTTAATGAGCTCAAGTCATCACATCCGCAGTTTGTGTCTCACTGCAAGGTTGGCACTGTCAACTCTAGTAACAACATTGTGTTTGTTAACATACTAAGATATTAGCTCAATGCAAACAAGATAAAAACAATCCCTAGATATTGAAAACATAGTCTTTCTGCAACATGAAAATGTCTTTTACGCATCCTCTATGCAAATAAATCATGACCAGTTCTAACACAGTGAGGAGGCCAAGTCTGAAGTGCTACATCTATAATTTTTTTTTTAATTGACATGGATGTCTCTGAGTTAAATTTAGAGGTAATTTGCTATATGGAAGTGTATTTTGAAAAACTATTGCTAGACGGAATAATTGCAGGCTTTTACTACATGTGCCAAATCAAACACATTAAATTTCTTTTTTTTAAACTTCTGCATTCCCATAAGTGAAATACTGTATTTAAAAAAATGAACTTAAGTTCAGGTTTGGCAGAAACACTGGTTAATCCCATTGATTTTTCTGAGATTGCATGAAATTTCCTTAAAGAGAATTTTGCCCACTGTATTAATTATATCCTGTATCTCTGTTTAGGTTCTTTATAGTGAAACCAAGGTTAAAGTATTGGATACCTTATGTTCTAATAGTATTATGCTCAAAATTAAAATGTGTGCTTCACTGATAGACATTTTTCATGCAAATATTTTTTTATTGCTATAAATACTTTGTATTTTAGAAATGCTGTATTTAGTATCATGAAGATCATGGTTTTTGTGAGCTGAATTTGCTTCAGATGATAGAGAAATTATAGGCTACAATATGTGATCAAACAGCAATATGGAAAGCTTAAAGAGAATGCGCCCTAAGGACAAAGGCTGGTTAAGGCTATAGGGGATAGAATAAATGGGAGTTTTAGTAAAGCTATCTCTGATTCCAACAGATAAATTATGCTCTGCCTTTTTGGTATCTCTTTGGGACTGTACTACATAAATTATGACCAAGTATAATTTAGACTTTCAGCCTATATTTCTGAACATCCATCTTGTACATTTTAAGTACAAAATTACCATTTTGCAGAAGTATGAAATTGAGACAAATTTTTTTTCATCTGTGCATTTAACTTCTGCATGCTTTATAGCTGATAAAGAGTTAGAGAAGACCTCGTTACTATCCGGAGGGTGATGTTAGCCACATGATTGCATAACTGTGCTAAGGTCTGCTTAAGCATGAATAAAGTTTGGGGGACAGAAGAGTGCAGAATTGGATATTATTTCAGAATAGGTGTCTACTGTAGCTTTAAATAATAAAGAACATGATTTTCTGGAAAAAAACCCAACCCAAACCAATCTTTCGTAAATCCAAATTCTTCATTTGTTATCCATTACATAAAAAAAGTTATATATGGAATTTCCTTATGAAGTACAGTTACATGAAGGCTACAGAGCACAAGTCTTCAATGCACTTCTGAGTTTGCAATTTACACTTGAACATCAATGTGCGTAAATGAATAAAGCAATAGATCCTAAGAGTGCTATTTTCTATCACTCAAGCACTATATTGTGTAGTTTGTGTTTCTATGTAAAATCAGCTGAGAATTTTATACTTCATTTCTCCCATTATAGTATGTAATGTGATGCTATCGGGAATTCTAAAATTCAGAATAAGGACAAGGTGCATCCTTGTGGGGGAGTATACATTCTTCCACTGGGAACAGAATGTGGAAAAAGATAAAACTCCTCTTTTGAGAAAGTCAAACTTGCAAGAAATTGGTATTTTTGACAAAGGAACATAATTCAAAACTGACCCAAGATAGCTTTAAATAACACACTAATAGCTTACAATAGTACTGCTATAGTTTTTTGATCCATAATAGTGGAGAACCATCCCTTTTGACTTGATGTACTTTTTCTGTGTTGAGAATAAGAAATATCATACACTTTTGCATGAGCACATGACCACACATGCAGTATACAAAAGTTTTAAATCAGAAGACCTAGTTAGTATATGCAGCAAGGTGAATTTATTTGACATTGCTTTGCATACATTTGATGACTGTAGCTTTGTGAATTTAATGCAAGATTTCATAAGGTGTGAAAAATTAATAGAGGAAAAGTCTATTGTAGAAGTGGGATGAATAATAGTGTTGAAGAAGAAAATTTCTCCCTAAATTACAATAGGACAATTTTTCTTTTACAGATTTCCAATTAATTAACTTGGTGGTGTTCACATGTACAGTGTTTTGCCACTGCAATGTTTACCTTTGTCTGTAATTAATATTCCATTTAAAGCTGCTAGCGTTCAGTATACTGATGGTTTTCCCTGCTTTCTGCAGTAAGTAGAGGGAATACTAGAACTCAAGTAGTAATGCTAATTGCTTATAAAGATTTTAGTGATAATCACTTTAACTGATGGTAGAGATTAATCTATCTCACACACCGTCAAAGGCAGGACCAATAGCTTTCCACCTTACATTCTGTAAGGAAAATAAGGTGCTTCTGTTATCTGCATAAAATGGTGCAATATTTTGGTTTGGAAACTGTGAGAACGTGGCAAATTCAATTGTAACTTTCAGCTGTTTTTTATTAGAAAAAAGTAAATTGACTAAAACAATAACAGAAAAGAGAGATTCCTAGACTGCTATTCTCTATTTCACGTTTCCCAAAATCATGGGGGGTCAAAATGCAACATAAAAATAGTTTCCCTTGCTTCTTCATTAAAGATTTTTATAAAATAGTCTTTATTCTTTTTTTTTCACTGAAAAGTGAAAGAAATTGGAAAAGATTGGGAAAGGAAATTTTATCATTTTAGGATTTCATGTTGCTGCTGCACCATTCCTGTTTTCTGGGGTAGGATTTAACACGTGACTTTGACTTGTGTATTATATCTTTAGTAGTTACATTTACTTTTGTGAATCTCTTTGTCAAGTTCTCTTTGGTCAAACACCCAATCACTTAAAGATATAGCTGTTAACGTTACACTACGATCTTAGTTTTCCAAGTGTAATAACTTCCCACAGTAGTCAAGATTCTTCCCGAAATAATGTAGCAACGCAGAACTTATCACTGATTTTTTGCAAACTGTGACTAGGAAGATGATACTGTATCTGAAGTCAAACTGTTTCAATGTATGACAGAAGAGGAAAAAATGAATTCTATTAAGTTTTAGAAGCCTGTCTTGAGACTAATTATACTGTGTATTTTACTTTTTAGGTCAGGAGCTTTTAAAATCAACATGTGAATTCAAAAGGAAGTCTATGAGTTAGCTACCATAGGGTTAAATTTATTTGAGTCATTACTAAGAGATTTCATGTCCAGAGAGCCTTCAACTCAGGATGTGTAACATTTATCTGCCTAAAATTAAAAGGAAATGAAAGAGATTTATTAGTGCTTGTTTCTTGAAGATGGTTCTCCACATTTGGATTGGTTGAATGATTGAGGATAAAAGGCTTTCATAACGATATTGTATTGTACAAATGAACTCTAACCAGAAGTGCTGTCCTAAATGCTGCTGACTTAAGAATAAAAGCATTAAGAAGAGAGGATAGGCTCTTTGCAGTTAAAGTTATAACCAGAATCCTCTTATAAAGTTCTAATGTAACCGGTATGATTTAGGCTGGGTAATTATCTATATGTGAAATGTTACTAGGTTTGCGCAGTGTTTAAAGAAAGAAATTTTAAAAATGGTTAAATGAATTTTAAGGTGCAAACAGGCTAGATGATCATTGGTAACACCAGTGGTGTGGGCAGTTATGCTGTAGTTGTTGGATTGAGGGCATTCCAAAAAAGCTGTGCTGTTTTTAGAGAGTATGGGGGGTGGAAAGGGAGTATGACAGAGGTGAAGAAATGGAGAAATATGTGCATCCTTACCTTGAAAACCTTGTTTTCTTTAGACATTTTAAAATTCAGATGAATAGAAATCATTTTCCAAGATGTGAAAAAAGAAATTCAGCATTCAAAAAATCAGTAATATCAAAATGTGTTGGGAAAATGGACATAATAAATTTCACATTACTTGCATAAATATGATTATTTTTCCAAGTTACAAGAAAAATATGCCATAACCAAATCACAATTCCAACCTAAAAAAAACCCAAACCAACCTTTATTTGTTTCATTGGTGCTTGTCCTTTAAAGACTTCTTGATAAGAAACATAGATGGTAAGACATATTGCTGTTAATTACGTATGAGCTCTAATTTTCATATAACTATGATAATGATAACCTAATTCTAATAGTGATCGTTCTGTAATTTCTTGTGATAGGTATCATAATTCCTGTTTTCTGAGATAAACACTTCTTCCCCCAAATTCTACTATTCTCAGCTGACAGCTTCTTAGCTAATGCTCAGATTTTCAAATACCAAAATGAAGATACTGAAGGTAATGAAAAATTGAAGTGATTCAACTCTGTTTCAGGTCTGTTAAGGGTTGGAAAAGACGCTGCTATGAGGTCTTAATGCAGATTGTATTTGGGGAGCAGACAGTATTCTGAACAGCACATTGTATTGTACTGCTGACAGATGACCTGTAAAAGGCTACAGCATGTAGTATGTAAATTGGAAAATCCAGGTGTTAGCTAATTTCTAGACCTGGGAAAGACAGAAAAGTGGGCCAATTTCCAATATTGTTTGCTAGCAACTTTCTGGCTTTACCATCCTTTTATTTTTTTTCCTAAGAATATTATATCATCATTAATATAGAGAACATATTCTGATACATATATATAGAGAAAAATCTTTTCCTTTGAATTTTCAGTAAACAGCTCATGAACGTATGGGCTTTTTGCATTAATTAACATTGATCTGGGTTCCATAGTGAATATTCTAATGTGTGAATTGGGAGTTTTTGACTGGTATTCACAAGCTGATAAAAGTAATTTGTGTGATTGGTCATCCATCCCATATTTTCTTTCTGACTGAGTGCTTATGGCATTTATATATGTGTACCCCTGAAAGGGATCCTTAGGGTATCTCCTTTCTCAGAGAAGGCAATAGAAGGAAGGTATAAAAAAAGAAGTTTAAGGAATATTAGGAATGCTTGAGACATTCTGTCCTCATTTTCCTCCAAAACATTCCAATTTTCTCCTAGTGACTAATTTAAATATATGATTATGATTCTAGCAGTTACTTCCAAGTAAGTGCAGATGCAAAGATTCAGAGTCACAGCATGAAAAAGAATAGTTAAGTTGTATCCTGAATGCCGATGTGACCTTTCCTTGATGGTAAAAATGGTGACATCTTTATGGCTGAACACGTTTTTTAAAAATGGAATTATAAACCTAAACTGCAATAATATGTAAGTTCTTAAATTACTTTAAGAAGGTAAACTGGACTTATTATAACTTGATTTTTATTCATAAAATAAGTGTAATGCTGATATTCTAATATAGATCACAGTGTATTTGATAATTTCTGTGTAGCTGAGCTGATCTGTAGATTCAGAGTCTACACCTGAGTTTGCATTGTGGAATGAATCTCCTGCTTAACAGCACTGTTTGGTTTCTGAACTTACTAATCAAAAGGATTTTATTCTTGAAAATATCAACATTCATGCAGAAGAACTTGTCCCATTTTATTTCTGTAACATCTTCTTTAATTACCCTTTTTCCCATGTAATTGTGCAAGTGTTATTGGCACTGTTGTATATGTATTTCACCCATGCTTTCTGCCATGTGACGTGGCATGATGATATGTATAATGTTCAGCATGTTTTTTCCATGGGATTTACAGTGTTACTAGGCAGAAGATAAGCATATTACACAATTAAAGATCAAAATTTTTACTATAAAGAGGGTGGGTTACTTGTTCACAGTAGATCTTTCTCAATATCTTGAAAAGAAAATAATCTGTCATGAGTTGCACACATGTAAAATTTAGAAAGTAGAAGGGCATTGTAAAGAATACATGTGATGTACTCTTACTAGTAACAGTTAATAACCAAGTACTGCCCAACTGATGAACATGATCATTCGGATTATTGGGTCCAGAATGTGATTTCTGATGACAATGAAGAATTTTCTGTGATTGCTTTTTCATCCTTTGAAGGCATCTGAGAACCCAGTCTGTTAGATTGGTAATTCGTTGACCTGAGATTTTATTGATCTTAAGATGATAAGCCTGATCTAATAATTGGAGTGATGTTTGATAGTTCACAACATTTGTACAGGTGTATAGAGAACTTACTGGCCTTTGCTTGAGTGACATAGGGAATTTTGAATAAATTGTACTGCTCTCAAAGGGTTACAGAGTGCATGGCACTGCCTTAGAAAAATTATCATTAACAATGGAATGACTTCAGTAAATAGTGTGAGTGTATTTATGAACTTTCATTTTGCCTGACTTAGCAGTGGAATAGGGGAAAGTCTGCCCAGGAAAACACTGATAACGAGCTGAATCAGAATTATACTTAAAAATGTGACTCCTCTGAAAATGCTCAGGAGCACAGTTTGATCTGCTGTGAATCTCAACAATTTACTCGTGTGTATGGTTTGATTAAAGCTCTAGACTTAAGTAGTGATAATATTGACTTGTGGGTCACAAAATTGCTCTAGATCTTTTAAACAGGAGCACTAAAATGTACTAAAATGGGGGAACTCAAATTGGAGCCTAATAAAATATCACCTCTTGTTTGTTCCTCATATAGAACAATGACCTCTCATAAGCCATTGCTTTCTTACTTTTCTAAGGGTTACTCTGTTGCCTTGATTCCTTGCCTGATTATCTTGAAGCCTGTCAAGTTGGAAAGCTCTCCCCTCCCTTGCTCTTTCTTCCTAATAGACATGAAACAGTCCAGTCAATAATATTTTACTTGTCTTCCCACTGCGTGTCTCTTCCTCTGATCAGTTTAGGCGGGTTTGACTGCAAAAAGTCAGAAGGGAGGTTAAGATCTGAAAGTTCAGCCAAATGTTATCAGCCACAGAAATGTTGCTAAGGGAAAGGCCTTACAGCCCCTAAGACCAGAGCCAATAATAGCTGCACATAACTGATAACATCAACAGCTGTCAAAGATCCAGGCATTTGTGGTTCGTCTGTAAACTCAAACACCTGTATTCAGTCAAGCTTTGATTGTTATCCCCTCTTTTCCTGTCATTTTGATTCGCTCCTTGAAGGTGCTGCCAGGATATTCTAAGCTGCTAGTTGATTTATAAAGTGAAAGAGCCCTTCGAAATTTTGGCACAGTTTGAAAAATCGACTGAGGCTCTCATTCATAGGGTGACAAGTTACTTCGACATTGTTATTGACAGTACCCTTTTAATTAAGTTTTGGATGATGTAAGGACGAGTTCAGATCCTCGAAAGCATGGGTTAAAAGTACGTTAACAGCTTCAACATGTGTCACTTAAAGGAACATTATGTACTTTAAGATGGTTTCTTTTGTGATGAATTAGATCAAAGTGACTAATAAACATTCTCTATGAGAGCTCTTAATAACACAGTATACGCATGTTTAAGATATCTAAAAGAGATTTTTGGGGACCAGGCTGTAAAATAAGCTAAAATATCTTAAATGGACAGCGGATACTGTTGTCTCATTACTACAAATTAATATGGAGGGCAGAAAAAAACCTTTTCATTTTTAGTGGGAATTTCGTGGTAAATAATGCAAGGGCAGTTCTTTTCTGATCATGTAGGGTATTGTGCAGAAATGTGGATACTGCAAACTGATGTAACATGCAGTTTTGAATGTCTGGACTGAAGTGGTAGGATCAGATATGAAAATTATTGCTATTTTGAATAAATGCAAACTACTGCAGTTCTGCTGACTTCCTCTGGCCTGTGCCTTGTAATGAACTTGAAGTCACTGAGAAGCATGGCTACTGTCAACTGTAATGGAGTTTGGTGTTCTGTGTTCCTGTAGTCTTTCTCACTCACTCCCCCCTGCCTAAAAGTGCCTTTCTTACTCTTCTTCATTATTTGCACTTCATTCCAAAGAAGCAATATGTACTGCAGTGACAGACAAGAAAACCAGCATTCCAAAATAATTAAGTATGCCTCTGTATTACATTGTGTATTCCAGGAAGAATATTTCCAGCTGGTGCCAGGTACCTTTAGCACTGAAACATTTTCTTTCTAAAGAGATTTTGGTGATGAAAATAATACAAATGTTATATAAAATAATTGGTGGTACGGGTTACAAGGGCTGTTTTCATGTAATGAGTATTATTGTTGTCTGACTGCAGTTTTATAAGACCAATCTTTTGTAAACTAAGCTTTGGACACATACTGAACTTGTATGGGGGGCTGAATACCCAGCTAAGGAACCTCTGTGAGTGAACAGTAGTCATAACTCTGAAATCATGCCACTGCAAATTGCGAACTGATTTTCGCCAATTACAACTGAACAAACAATAAAGAAAGGATAACAGAGTAACCTAGCTCTTGGTCAAAGAATTTTCTTTGCTGAGATTCATTATTATCCCTTGATTGAAGTGTGTTTTAGTCCTCAAGTTGCAGGAATGCAGATGAAAATGTGGGCTGAGGAGCTGGGAGCCTCAAAGTTAGTCAGGCTGTTGGTTGATGGCTATGGCCTCAGAATTTAAGGTGTGCTTTTTGGTCTGGTTAGAAAACAAAATTTAGTAGGTAAAATTTTCTTAGAGCCTGAAACTTAATCATATGAAAATCCAGTTATATGTAGGGGAATTAATTCCTGATTCTTAGGGGAATTAAGTCCTGATTCTTCTGTAGACTGAAGCATTCTACAGGTGGGTGAATATAAATGCTTAGTGTTTTGTTTTGAGGGTTGTTTTTGTGTGTGAAAGTGTGCAAGATGGAGGATGGAAAGAAATGGGTTAAACATCTAGTACTTCTGCTAAACGCAAACTTGATTCTTACCACTGCTATAACCTGGAAAGCAAAACTGATGAGAGTGATATTAATGACAGTTGAGGACAGGCTTATCTTTTCTGTAGCTTTGAGCAAACCTGTTCATGTAGAATTGCTGCACAGGGATGGTTTAGAGCAAGCCCATGTTGCTGATATAATTCCTCATTGCAGCAAGGAGCTGGAGACATGCGAGAAGAATACTTTTTTTGCCATTGTCTTTCTGTCTGTCTGCCTGTCTTTGTCTCCTTCCGTCTGTCTGTCATTCCTTGTTTCCGTCCATCGGTGTTTCTGTCTGTCCGTCCTTGTTTCCATCCGTCATTGTTTCCTTGTTTCTGTCCATCCTTCCTTGAAAATGAAGTACCTTATGTTTCCTTCAAAAGAGATTGTGGAAAAAGTTTATACAACCCATACTTTGAAAAAAATAACTTTATTTCAGGGAAAAATGTACAGGAATCTTGAAGATAAAAAAACTACTGCTTTTGTAACACAGAGGCAGTAAAAAGAAAGTAAAGAATAAATCCAGTATATTTTAGCAGATACATTCCATGTGTTTGCATTTATCTTTATGTAAAGTGAAAGCCCGAATTGGAAGCCTACACACTATGACTGACTTCTGTTGCACTGCAGCTGCCTGTCAAGTTTCCTTGCATACGGAAAGTATACATCAAAGTCAGTTTAGAAATATTAGTTTCAACAACTTATGCGTACTATTTTAGTAAAATACATTCTTCTTGGTTTTGAGTGGGATCTCAAACCTTTCTTGAAATGGTCAATTCTGTCTTGAAATGGTCTTTCAATTTATTTGGCAGAGAATTCATAAAATCTAAAACAGAATGGAGTGCATCAAAGTGATCTATTGCTGTTATTATATAAACATAGTAATTTTTATAGGCTTTGGATGCAGAAACAGCTCAGGCAGTGGTTCATCTTTAAGAGTGTGAACTCTGATTTTAGGGAAGCTTTTTGCATTTGGATTTAGTCACATGCCATAGGAGTTGGGGATTTTGATATGGGAAATACGGGAGGTACTACTTCAGTAGTGTACCGCAGTCCTTCAACCTTTGCAGCATGGGAATATGTTCATGTCGTGGTCTCACAGTTTAAAGAGGCTGGAGTGAGTGAGCAAACTGTGTGGTTGACTGGTTAAACCACGACAGTTCACAATGCTTTTAGCATCCTTTCTGCACTGGAATTTGTATGGCATCCCAGTTACATATGATAATTGTTCTCAGTTAAAGCCTGTGCTTTTTCGGAAATACTCAATTTGCTTCCAAACATACTGAAACTGCTAACTCTGTGTCTAGTTTTCTGAAATTATACTAAGATTCCTCTGTGTTTCTCTTGAGAAAAGTAAGGAGAGGAGTTTTCCAGGGTGTCTTTTCCATTCCTTTAGCTTTCAACTGATCAGGTGTTAGGCTTGAATATGTTTATGATTTTAGATATTCTCCTACTCCTCATGCAAGATTGCTGTTTATTATGGCTTGCTAACTCACATTAGTAAGTATTCTGAACCTTCTCACATTTTCAATAGAATTAAGCATGTTTGAAAACTCTTACAGAAAATCATAGCATTTTATTACGTTTAAAGTAACGTAATAAAATATTACGTTTACGTTTAAAGTGTTTAGAATTACAACCTAAATTTTGACCAAATCTTATGCAATACTATTAGTAACATATAGTGTAAATAAAAGGAAGAAATGTGAACTTTCATTCTCTCCTGAAAATAGTATGATGAATCTCCTGTAGAATCATAGAATAGTTAGGGTTGGAAATGGCCATAAGATCATCTAGTTCCAGCCCCTGCCATGGGCAGGGACACCTCCCACTAAACCATGCCACCCAAGGCTATGTCCAGCCTGGCCTTGACCACATCCAGAGATGGAGCATTCACAACTTCCCTGGGCAACCCATTCCAGTGCCTCACCACCCTTACAGTAAAGAATTTCTTCCTCATATTCAATCTAAACTTCCCCTGTTTAAGTCTGAAACAGTTACTCCTTGTCCTCTCACTACAGTCCCTAATGAACAGTCCGTCCCCAGCATCCCTAAAGGCCCCCTTCAAATTTTGGAAGGCTGCTATGAGGTCTCCACACAGCCTTCTCTTACTGGTCCATTCAAAAGAATCAATATATAGTATATATTGACATATATATATATTTAGAATAAGTTTACTTGTATCTCCATTTCAGTGTGTATGGGACACTTTTGAAGTGACTTTATGAGGATGAAACGGCAAGGTTGCTACACAGTTGAAATAATGAAACCAAAAAAGTTTGCATTAAGGTGAACCAGCCTAGGGAATATGCACTAGGTTAGACTAACTCCCTGTTTTATTAGGTAGTTGTTGATAATATACTTATTTTGCCTCTCTAGTACAATGATGTGAGGATCAGGTTACATGGCTTTCTTTACTTTTCTATACTTTTGGAGTATGGATGTACTGAAATGATGCAAAACTAATTCCATGTGGAATTTTCTGTTCTATCGAACATAAGTATTTTAATTATCCTCTTGCCTTCTGCAGTAATGGTCAGAGAATATCTGAGTCCTCCTTTGAAGCCCTGGTGTCAGGAATGTTATTTTTGAAGCTCTGAAAGCTCCATCCTCAACCCTATTATTCACCTAGTGCAACTATACTGTGTTTTTGAAAAACAGTTTGGGAGATAGGGATGGAATTTGTAAAAAAACCTCATTCTGTCTGTTCCCTGTCTCCCCTATATATTGGTATATATGTTTGTGTGTGTATGTATATGAGTGTATGTCTCACTATATATGCATGTGCATATGTATATGTGTATATACATAGATCACTATATATAAGTGTATATATTGTGAGAAATTGGGCAAATATAACACAAGACATGACATGAGACCCGTATTCATTTGGAACAACAGCAGTAGCCAGCGTGGAATGACAGGATGTTTCAAATGACAATGTGTCATTTAAAGTTAAGGCAGGTAATTTGAGCTCCTATTTATTTATTTATTTTTTATCAGAATTGAATTTTTTCAAACTAAATTGCTTTGGATGTATGGCAGGTCTCTGGCATGAGGGTAAATTTTTGCATTAATCTCATACAGTATGCATATATGCTGTATACAACAGAGACCTAAATTATTATCAGGTCTGCTCAGAAACACATTAACTCCTTACTGGGTACAATTGAGGTCAAAGTCCCAATCCTACCAGCTTCCTCATGAGACAATACACTTACATTTGTACATAGAAGAAGCTGAGATTGTATATTCATTCATAAAATATGGAATTTTTAGTGTCCCATTTTCCACATGTGGTAACAGAGGGAGGGAACTAAAGCATTTCAGTGACCATAAGATGGATTTTTGGTAGGCCAGAGGTTAAATTTCATGGTTTCCTTCTTTCAGTATCTATTCTTCTAAAATTATGATTTATTTGGAAAGATGTTTTCTGTCTTTCTAGCAAGGCACCAACTGAAGTATCTGTGCATATTATTAACTTCTTATAGGGCACATATAAAATTCCAGGTAAGTGGGAATCATGTGACTGGCAAGGGGATAAAGTTCTCTACACCCTTCTGCTTTAAAATAGAATTATTGTGCCACTTAATTTGTTTTTTTTCGTGTTTCTTACAGAGGAAAAAGAAAATTGCGTGACAAAGGTTAATATAATAATCTTACAATGATTTCTGTATGCTGAGCATTAACAGCAGAATGTCATCCAGCTTTCCTTTAATTTGCAGACATCTGTATCTTTTTTGGGGAGAATCACGATGGTAGAGGACAAAGCTGTACTCTGGTGAAATAGGAGAGAACACTGTCATTCGTACCTTGTTATAACACAAACACTGAACTCTTAACAGTTATCTCTGGCAAGTCAGTGGACTTCAAAAATAGAGCTCTGTTTTTATCCAAATGATCCTCACTAATGAAATACATGGGGAAGAATATTATATTCATCTTAAAATTATTCTGATCCTATAATATGTCAAATGACTGTAGATAGTGGTTAAAACAGCCTAAATGTGAATTCTCCTGCAATTTTAATTCAGAGATGTCAATGCTGCAATTTGCAATGATTATAGTTTAAAGCAGCCAGTTTTGTTTCTTTCTGTAATGCAAGATATAATTTATGTTTTAGAAATGTTGAAAAGTGGAGGGCAGGGTAGTTTAATTAAAGCAAAATGCATTTTGACATGTCTGGATCAATTGTAATGAGAATTTTTTCATTTTATTGGTGTTTTAACCCAGAATTATCTTGGTGCTGTGCAAAGGTATGGCTTGTAAAAACAATATTTCATTATACTGGGTGTCATTGCTCCCTGTGTAGATCAGCCACCTCTGATATGAAATGCAGATTTCAAACATTACACTTCAGTGGAAAATGTTCATTTAGCAAAAGGAATATTCTTATCTGAGAAATAAAATGAGAATTTTTGCTTTCGTTAAATAAATATGAGCTGAAAGTTAACTACAGTATGAATGCTTACAGTAGCCACAAAATATATCTTAGCGTTTTTAGCACCTTCAATCATCAGTTATAATTCCTGTAACATCCACAGGGTTTGCTTTTTTCCCTTCTACCTCATTTATGACCTGTGACAGGATAAAAGTTTGTAAGTTGAAAAGGATCCTGTTCTTGAAGAACGATCTTACTGCAGCAATCCCAGTAACAGGCCAAGTGTGGAGGGAAGAAATTACATATATATGTATTTGCACTGGAATTTTCTACAAGGTGGAAGAAACTCTCACAGAAATTTAATTCTCTCAGTTGCTCTTGGATGGTGCGGTCTCATTTTGCAGGTTGTTTGGTGTCATTTATTTATTTATATTTTTTTAAATTTTTTGTTTGTTTTTAATATATTTTTGCTATTCTGTAGCTATGTCTTAAATTTTTCTGCTTCACAAACTGTACTAAAGATTTAATGCAGAAGAATGTTCAACAACTCCAAAAGCATCCTTTGAAAATATGGCTTAAAGTTGTATCCCTTCGTATTTTGTTTATGTATGTTGACAGCTAGCTCTTACAATGTTTTACCCAGTGTTTAGCATCCATGTAGTTTTGAATTCATGGTTCAATTTCTGTAAAATACAGTGGTAATAACTAAACCAAAAGCTTTTCAGCAAATTTCTTTCCAGTGTCATCTCAAAGACTTTCAACAGAAGGGAAAAAACCTCATTTCTAAATTTACAGGATACAGTTTA
This sequence comes from Psilopsiagon aymara, assembly GCA_024733675.1. Classification (NCBI taxonomy): domain Eukaryota; kingdom Metazoa; phylum Chordata; class Aves; order Psittaciformes; family Psittacidae; genus Psilopsiagon; species Psilopsiagon aymara. The sequence continues at coordinate 47,347 of JANRGW010022058.1, forward strand.
TGACCCTCCTTGACTTGGAAATTGGCTGTTGACCAGCTAGAGTCTGTACACCTTTTGTTGTCTCTTTGCCTTCTGGTTAGTCACAGAAAGTGACTGACCTTCTGGGATATACTTTTCCTTTATGTTTGGAAGGTTTTCTTTGGATAAATGCAGTTGTAGTGGTACAGGTGGTGGGGCCTTTTGACCCCTTCCAATCAAGATCAATGCTATAAGGTAACAGATACAGATCTAATGTGTAGGGTTTGTGCTGTGGGTGTTTTGCCTATGTTAATTCCCCTCCTGTCCATGGGTTGTTGCATTGGCTCGAATGTATACACTGTTTGGTTTTCAGAATATGTTTTTTTTTTTTTTTCCTCTCACACCGGAGGTCACAATAGGCTCCTGATATGTAACAAAGAGAGTTTGACTCAGACTTCTTACTTACTGAACAATGTTTCTTGGAGTAATATTTCTGTTTTTTGATGGAATCAATTAGTTGTATTAATATGATTGCAGGAAGCTTCCCAGCTCAAATGAAAATGTGTCTGTGAAACTCTTGAAGTGATGACTGACATTCACTTAATATAATAATGACCATGAAAGGCAGAGAGAAGAGGTTTTTCTTATAACTGTTTTGCTGTGATCTGTATGCCTGCGAGAGAAAAATCTAAACTTTTCACATAATAAAGCCAGTTATCAGAAACGTATTTTAGAATGGAACTGAAATGGTAAATTGGGGTGTAATGAAGAGCACAGTCTGTTCTGTTTGAAATAAAATCATTGTTCCAGGACATATGCTTCGTATGTAACTAATCTGTGCAGTTGGCTACTGTTTGTTATTTAACACTCCGTGTGTGCTTTGTAAGCATACGGCTATATTAATCAAATCAAGATTATTTTGCTTCCATACAAAACTTAGTCTTTTCATCTATAGACTAATTAAAAAAAAATAAAAGGCAAATTCACTCGGTTTTGCAAATGAATACATAATTTAGCACCAAAATTATCTTAAGAATATGCAGTTTCCAAAAGTGCTGTATGAAATAACTTCTTACAAAAAAAAAAAATAAAAAAGAAAAAAAGGAATATAAACCCAGACACTGTGGAGATCTACCCTCTGTGAAATGTGGGATGTGAAGGGTTTTGGAATGTGCACCTGATCAAGCAGAATGTTGTGCACCTGATCAAGCAGACTGTTATGCACCTGTAAGGTTTTCCCAGGAAAAAATGCCTGGAAACCTTACCTGTGTTTCCCTGGTAAATGTTTTGTGAGCCTTCTGAATCCAGCGTGTACATTGGCTGTTGCTTGGATAATAATATTGCTAATATTTCAGTTATATTAGTGTTGAACAGCGCTTGTTTTATTTGTAGGCAATTGCTGTTGTGTGCTGAAAATTTGGGAAACTTTTTTTCCTATTGGAAAGTGAAGAAGATCAGCTATGCAATCCTTAGGACTAAATGGAAATAAGAAATTAAAGAGAAAAGATCCATCTGGCCACATTCGACAGAAGACCTTTATATGCTTGCAGAAATAAATGTGGGTGATGTGAGAAATTTTTCTTCCTCATTACGAAGTACACATTAAACTTGCTGTGCTTATCAGTCAGTTCTGCTGACTGACAATAACCCCATTCAGAAAAAAAAGAAGAGAAAGCTGAGCTATCTCTATTAAGAGAATATAAAATAAAAACCAGGTATTTTTATGAAATGCTTCCTGACTTATCCCCTCATTTTCTCTATGTCCTTATTTCCTCTTATCATAGTAAAATAAAGCCCTTTCCAGCCTAACTCATGTTACAGCATTAGTGTGATTCCTTTAGTAATTAATAGAATTTAGGCTCTGGCATAGTCAGTTTTGATTAAGCAAACATTAAATTAATTCAGTCTGCAAACACTTAACTCTGTTAGAGCTATTGAGGGGAGAAAGCATTTGGATGGACGGCAGAACGCATCTTCATCGGATTGCTAGCCACCTCAGAGTAGTTAACAGTCAGATCAATACAGCTCCTAGAGCTATAATAAAATGGCTTCGACAAGCTCATCTGTGGCTGAGAACACAGTATACACATTGATTTCCTGGCCTGATATAACCCATTTACCTATTCAGCTAGTCCGTTAAGGAAGGTGCAAGGCTACAAAGGCCCAAGGGAGCAATGATGCCTGTAAGTAGGTTAGCAAATACTTGGAAATGTCTTAATTTGTTTTACAGTTACTACTTCAGGGAGATACATTTTTTTGGTTGATTTTTTTTTTTTTTTTTTTTTAAGAAAATGTTTATATGAAATTTCTTATTCCTTTGTAATGTTTTTTAAGTTAGGAAATGCATAGTGCTCTGTGCTGTTTCTGTTTTCATGGAGGTTCTCACTGTTCAGCTAATTTGGGGTATAAAATTTGTGATCCCCAAAACCCTGGCATATCACCCTATCAACTTTGAAATGTGCATACTGTAAAGAATATTCCAAGCCAGAACTTCACCACTACCTGTCATCCTCTACTTTTTCATTCACTTGGCTTGCTTTCTTGAACCTGATAAAGTGATAAAAGGCGAATTTATATGTGGGGATACATGAATCAACATTACCTTATTCCAAGCCAAATTCTTGTACTAGTTCTGGTTATTTATTTATTACAGTTTTGTGAGTTCTATATTGCAGATCTGGGAACTGGAGAAGTGATTCTGGTTCACTATATTCTAGCTGTATGACCAGATTCTGCTGAATTCTATTCTGCTTCTGGAAGTGAGCCTATGGGTACATAAGAAAAAGAAAGGAGGAAAAGGAACCAGTACTTGATACTGGCTGCTAGTAAATACTGAATTTGGGTGTTCCAACTACAGGTTGTTTCTTGTGAAAACAGCCTGTTGAGTGGCTTAGAGAACTATTCAGTTCTGGCCTGAGCCCTAGTTTCATACCAAGTACTAAGTGGCCAGTATAACTTCTAATAGCATTTTTCATGCCTGTTCAAATGTGCAATGTAAAAGGTGCTTGTGGTACTGTGTTCCAAATTACATGTATAGGTATGTGAAAAAGCTGTTTTTAAACTAAGTGCAAATGTTTATTCATTTCATTGCTCTCAAACTCAATTTTTGTTTCCATTCCATTAACAGCTTGTTTTATTCCCTCTGCGATTCTGTACTGAGCAGGTGGATACTCAAATCATTCATGAGGAAAGATATATTGAAAAAGACAGAATGGTGAAGCAGCTGATAGGCAGTTATTAGATTCAGATAAACTGTAATCTTAAGTCATCTTATGAGCATGCTAATTATACAATGACATTACCTACATAGAGTGCCATTGCTTTGTTAACATGTTATGCAAGGTCCTTTATTAACACTGCAAGAAAGGACTTCCTCTCATTAGATGGTTATGCAAAACTGTAATTATACTTGCCTGTGAAAAATGGTGAAGTTATGAAAGGCTTGCTTCTTCAGGGCTTTACGGTTTTTTCCTTCTTCTTCCCCCTATTTCCCTCCATGCAGATTATAATCACTCTTTCTCTGGAGCAAGAATGACACAGTTTAAAATAAGAAATTTGTTTCCATCTAAGGCTTAGAATTCAGTAATCTCTTTATCTTTGTGGAGTGGTAACTATTATGTGTTACTGTAGCATTAAAATAAAAAAACATTCTCTGGTAACTCAGACAGTGTATGTAATTTTGAAGAGAAATTTGGGTGTTGTCTCCAAGGAGAAAATTAGCACTAAATGACTCAAATTTGAAATTGCCTTTTAATATAAACATAAAATATTTTTGATGTAATAATTATTAGTGTTTTCAGCTAATACATTTTTATCAAAATGCATTTTTTTCTTGCACCCTTGTTTTCAGGCTTGAATAACTGTGATAGAACCTCCCTGTAAAAATTCTGTGATGCGCAAGCAATATTCCCAGCTTCTTCAATAATAATGCAACATTTGCCTGTAAAAAGCATGCTATAACTGTTTATAGACTTACTTGGAGAAAGGACGGATTTCAGATCAGTTTTCACCCCTAACACTGTGACTGCAGGTCTTTAGCCATGACTTTATAAAGGTTTATCTGGAGGTGAGTTCTCATTTTTTCCATAAATTGGGTGTTTGTTAAGATCTGGCTTTCCTGGGGTACTTGCTAGTGACCAGGTGGTCGAAATTAATTTTACAGGTCTGCAGAGTACAAAACAGGCTTAGCAGACAGTAAGCAGCTGATGCTCCTTTATGATTATCCTAAAATGTAGAGGAAGCAAAATGAAATATAGCAGGAGAATATATAATGTACGGCATGTTTCAAAGAAGGCAATCAAGTGTGGAATGACAGCAAGAGAAGCCAAACGAGAACAGGCAACTGATGAAGAGTTAGTGGTATTGAGGAAATACTCTGAGGTGGAGACTGGGAGCAGACTAGAAGAATCCCCTCAATGCAAGTAGAAATGAGCATTTCAGGAAAATTTAATTTTAAGAGGTAAGAATATTAGTACCGAAGAGTTTGGAAGTGTAAATTGAGAGACTTGCTTTGAGAAACATTTAGTGGTCATTAACAAAGAATGAAAGTGAAATAAAGAGTCTAAGGAATACTGAACAATTCTGTAATGAAGCAGAAGAGTTGTGGGTGAGCATGGCAACCTGGGTAGTGAGCCCTGAAATAACAGGGAAAAGGTGTTACCTTGATAAACCTTGAACTGTTTAATACTAGAGATTGTGAAACTGTTAACTCAGACTCCTGTTTCCTTTTACATGTTCACAATAAACATTCTGTTTACTGGCTTAAATCATCAGGGTGGATCATGTTTTTCACAACATATGGATTAGCATTCTCAATTGTTGGTGGCAATGGACCACACTTTTTTCAAGTGAGTTCAAAGGCTGTCTGAGACAAAATGGAATATGACATTGAACACTGATACTGTTGTGGCCTCAAGCAAATATAGAAGTTGTACACCAAAACAATACATTGCTAACGGCAACCAGAACAGTACTAGCACAAAAACTAAGAGGCTGGAAAAAAACCCAAACACCGTGAAGAATATCCCTGATGGCTTATAAGAATGCATATTCCTTTGTGCCAAAGGCTAGTGTAACTGAGCTACAGGACAGGATTGAAAGAGGAGCTAACATTAACAAGTTTGGAAGTCTGAGTGAGGAAGCTATCTTAGAAATCAGGCAAAGGCAAAAAGAACATATAGATCCAGGCAGGAATATTGATCAGAAGTCTTGTCTTTCGGTACATGACTCTAACCATAACTCCTTTGTGTCTTTGAAGACATTTGGGATAGTGAATAGCTTATTAAAACAAATACGTTGCATATTAAGGATGAAAAGAATGGAAAAGTGTATGATAAGATTAAAGTTTTAGATGCATAAATTTCTTAAATAGTGTGCGTATGTAGTTTTATCTTGGGCCATAAGGTTAAAACATCAAAGAAAATTGAAAAAAACATTTAAAATCCTTTCCTTTTGTAACTTGTTTTGTAAGCTAATGTTTTAAAGGAATATTGTATTGTTAGTTTGGGAGTTTTAGAAAAGGACATCAGCACAGTTTGAGGTAACAAATAGCTAAATATCTCTTTGCTTTCACATGCAATCACCACATAATAGGAGACCTCAGGAGCTTAATACCTATGAAGAATTTTAGAAAATAGGGGAAAGACAGTGCTGTTTGAAACAGCAGGTCTCTCAATCATTTTGAGAGGCAGAGGATATTCTAAATTTTGCTCAGGTTTTGCTGAATTAAGTAAGTTATACGCTGTTGCGTATGATTTGCTCAAGCATGACCAAGCTTTTTATACATGTCGAGGCTATAGTTTTGGTGTGGACGCACTCTTACCTACAAGTTAGCGTGACCTTCTTTCACTTAAATGCATTGCAAATGTTCAAAGACCCTTTTGAACAATGTGATTTTTTTTGGAGGATAGGCTTGTGATTTTCGTGTGTTTTAGACTGTCATTGTAAATACTTAGCATGGTTTTTTTTTCAGTCAGTGACTTAAATTGCAAATGTAAGTGATTTAACTTTTGCTTGAATAGTACCCATCATATAAGCCAAGACATTCTTTTAATAAGTGAGACTAATAAATAAAGCAAAAGGATTGGAGTCAGAGGGTCCAGAGCCCTGCCGTCAGTCTGACTCAACTCAAGCAATTACCTAAGTAGTGCAGCAATAAACAAAAAGAAATCAAATGGATTTTGCACTTGAGAATTAAAAAAGCCTCCAAAGTTTTGTTTCTTTTATCCTTGACTTCTAAGGCCACAGCCACACACAGAGCTAGGGCAGCAATTGGACCTCACACTTCATCGAGCGAGGCTTACATACTGCCTGGGAAATAAAACATCTTACTTTAAAATGAATAAAAAAAAAAGCAGTCTCAAAATTAATAACAAGGAAAGTACATTTTCTTTCATTTCTTTCCTCATCCTTTTCTCCTCTTGAGCCCAGCAACATACAAAAGAAAAGCAATTATTATGCAGCAAAACCAATATAATAAATAATTTCAAAGGCCATGAAAGCAGGATTCAGAAAACTGAGGTGCAGAAGAGTGAACCTCTGTATACATGGCTGTGATATACAGGCAGAAATGGGGTACTAATTTCTGTGGTGAAAAATTGCATATGTAAAGATTCATTCATCAAGAATATACCAGGTTTAAGTGAAATATTCTGAGGTTAATTGTAACTTTATGCTATGTTTAAATAAGATTTGGCAGGTAGCTCCAGATCATGAATTCTGACTCTCAGACTCCAGACTCCCAGCTCTTTGAGCTGTTTCTTTTTACTATAGGGTAAAGATTTGTATTTTTTTACTAAATGCCACCTCGCTCTATTGGTCTTTCCAGGGAAGAGGAGATAAAGATAAGACTCTCTTACTCTTTCTGAGTCTCTGTCTCGTGACAATTAGCCTTCCAAAGCATACACTTAAAAAAAAAAAAAAAAAGAAGTTCTAGTAAGAAACCTTTTTTTTTGTCATTTGTCAAATTCATGAATACTCTTAAAAGAATAGTTTTCAGAAAGTGTCCTTTTTTCATGTTTTTCCCAGATCACAGTTCTGTGCACTGTAATGCATATCAGTATCACAGAGGCGCAGTTTTGACTGGCAGTCCCCAGTGTGACATACAAACGTATTTCTTATACCATATATTTTTCGTGTTGGAGTTTTTATTTTTATTTTCTCCATTCTACTGAGTACATGGCCATATATTTAGCTCGGAGTTTTGAAATATGCCCTAAGTTTTCCATTCTGCTTTTCTGTTATCACCCCTGCCTTTTATCTTGGAGGAAGGACTGTTCTGTTCAGTAGGATTTTTATGATTGTGATTAACTGTATAAGCAGAGGTATAGGCAGCTGGTAGCAGCAGCAGGTAGCATGGATGTGAATGGGGTATGGAAAACTGTTTTCCCTGTGTCTCTTTTCCAAACAGCCTCTATGGGAACTAAGTTTTCTTAATGAGCTGGTGATATTACAAGATGTGGAGGTGGACCTTTGTGTTAGGTGTTTGGTTCTGGAGAAACACTTGATCACAATGGAATATAAGTATTGGCACTGGAAATTTGGTGGAATGCAATACTGTACTAATGACAAGATTTAGAATGAATATTTCAATTTTGGTGCCAGAATATAGTAACTAGTGGATGGAATTGTTCATAAAGCATTCAGCAGCCTCATTAAGATGGGTCATATTGTCTGCAGGCAGAAACAGGCTTGGAAGATGGATCTTTCTCCGTCCTTAGAACTGCTGTGTAAAGAATAAAATCCAACATCTGGCCCTAATTTAAAGCCTTGTCTATTCTGTAGAGTTAGGTCCTTAGCCAATTATTTGTAAGTTTTCAGTTTGGTTTCTAAAGGGTGATGGCGTAGCTCATAGGTTTCTTAGCAATTTAGGTGTATACCACAAAGCCTGAGGTAATTGAGCCAGTTCTTAAATGTGTGCTTACCTTCTTGTGTATGAGGAGTAAAATGAACCAAAATGGAATTATATTGTCTTTGCAGTAAACACTGTTTCTCCCTAATTTGTTTTGAAGTGATAATCTTGCAAATAAAATCACTTCTAGTAATATTGCTTTACTGGCATGACCAAAAGTGATGATGTATTCTTTTAATGGTGAAAACAGGGACCTTAAAACATACAATCTCTCTCATATAGCCTATCTACATAGGCTTCAAATGTATAGATTATTTATTTGAAAACTTAATGTGCTGTGTCCTGTGGAATATAATTTAATAACCATCTTTTTCTGTGGATGCCATGTCTTTCCAAGGAGAAATTGCTGCTGCTGAGCTTAAAAATTTCTTTTCTAACTTGCCCACATAGTCATGGATATTTTACTAAAACTAATAATAGAAATTGAATATGTATGATACTCCTTTTCTTCCCTTTTGCAGTGAGTAGTGTAAAAAGAAACCATTGATATCTGGAGAGTATCAAAATTAGTACAAGAAAAGCTCAGTTTAAATGTTTACTTAAAAATATTTTGGCAGTTTTTCTTAAACCACTTCCTAGGTAACGCTACAGTGAGAAGTATTCTCACACATGCATAGAGATGTCATGCTGAGCTTTGCTGCAGTGTTCTAGGGCTGCCTCAAAACTCTGTGCTGCTATTAGAGTAGAAAACATGTAATGTATTATTCGGTTTGAAACCATAAAAATGATTTTTGTTTGTCATGCTATGCTCTGCGTGGTCTCAAGGTACTTTGCTGTTTAACTGAAATTTCAGATCCTTATGGCATGCGATAGAAATGTTACAGTTATTTAGTTCTTTTTTTTTTTTTTCTCCCTCTTATCTACATAAACAACATAACTTTGTCAGAAAATTGAAAATGTGCACTTTGTCCCATCAGCTAAAATGGGCTGTCAGATAATGCTTTCTTTTCTCCATTGCATCAGATGAATGATGTAAATGGTTTTTGGCTTTGGAGTTTTTTGCAAGGCACTAGAGTAAATGATCAGAGTAGTAACATTTTTAACCTTATCTATCATACTGAAACATTTTTTCTGCCTCCAATAAAACATGTCAGAGTCGATTAAGGACATTCTTCAATGAGGTATAATTCACAGATTTTAGTAGCGAATCCAAGAGCACTGAAGTATTAAAGAGGCTGTGAATACTTAATTATGGATATGTTGCCATCCTACCTTTTACTGAATTCCCTTAACACTTTGGTGCTCTGTATCTGAAAATGCTCTTTTCCTCTGATGGTGAAGTAAAAGGAAAAGCCAGGTACAATAGCAGAGCATATGTCACATTGTATCTAGTGACAGTGCAGTGAAAGATACTGCTGTTCTAGTACATTCAGCTGTGCTTATCTGGTACATGAGTGCACATTACTTTCCATGGGCTTGGATCACTTTGGACAGTATCATTAAATGCCACGTCATTACCTGTTATGGAGTAGTGCTTTTGCTTGAAGTGCCTCCTGGGATACATGCAACAGTAGGAAGAATGATGGGTAAAGATGGAAGCAGCATTAAATTTTCAATGGAAACACTATTGACTTTGACTTTTCAGAAGCCTTATCTGTTAGATGGTGTTTGTCACAGAACCTGTAAAGCTGTGGATGTTCGTCAGTTGAAAGTTGCCGGCAGTTGAACGGTATGGACAGGTGAAGGCTCCAGAGGGATCAGCAGGGCTAGCATCGAGCTGGAGGGGGTAAATTGAAGGTTTATTTATCCAATTCACTGTCAAGGTCAGCTTGCTGGAGAGCTGTCCTATGTGTGCTTACAAAATGCCAAAATCCTGGCAAATTGTCTGAAAGAGCCTCCAAATCACTGACCTTTGTATAGCTCACATCAACATGCCAATGTCTTTTAACAGTATCCTTAGAGTGCATTAAATAGTTTATAAAATCAAGCTTTTAATGTCAGCAGAACTTTTTTATTTTCAGCAATAAAGAAAAAAAAATAAAAGATACCTAACGATGAAACATGCAAAATAGATAAGCTGTTTCTTCTGAAATCAGACTTTTAACGTCTACTGTTTTTTCAGGGCATACTTCAGAGCATGTTTTAGAGAGGCTGTAGTTTCTCTTCCTCTCCAGATAAAACATCCAAAACACTTAGTTGCCTTTTTGAATTTCTTTTCTTTTTCAAATACATGGCATTTACTGTATTTCTCTTGTAAAATCTAGGGTTTCACTGTCTCATTTTTAAGTTTGCCTGTTTCTTCCAGGTGAGTTACTAAAATTTTAAGCTAATTAGAGCTTAATTTATTCTTTCATTACTTATGGAGAGTTTTAAAATGTGTAGTTTCATAGGTTTCTGCTAAAGCTGTGTTAGATTCATAACAGTGTAGTTCATTTATGTATTTATTACCTATAGCTAGGTATACGTATAAGAAGGTTTTATATGTATCACTTTGGTAACAATGTAATATTTTAAAAGTTTCTTTTTTTTTTTTAATATAGTGAGGCTTTTACATACAAGCAGTATTATTCCTTGCATAATACCTGGCCCTAGAATTCATATGAATCCACAAGTAGGATATACCTGTCTTAGTTTACTATGAAGCATGCATTGTTCCAAAAGCTATTTAATTTGTCTACATTTAACTAAAGTAGGATGAAAATAAAAATGCAGTAGATTTAGCTGTAATTGGCTTAGCGCTCTAAAGGGGTGATGACATATTTGTCTATTTTAGTGAACATTATTTTTCCCTTGTTTTGTAGTAGGTTTTGCTTCCATTATATATACAATACTTGTCATTGTGGCCAAATGAAAGATGGATCTATGTTGCCCTTTTGGTTTCTGTTTCTTCTCTTGTTTCCCCACCACACCTACGTTCATTAATGACATACCCAAACAGGTTTTTTTTCTATATTTAGCTTGGCAATTTTCTTTTTTCATCCCCTTATTTTTAGTTACTTCTCTGTGTAACTGCAGTTCTCCAAGTAAGCCAGCTCAGTTTGCATTTTCCCTAGAAATGAGCATTAATGTCAAGGCACTGTATAGCTCTTATAACATCTGTGAAAATGGGGGAATTATTGACTAGGAATGGATGAAATTGAAAATCAATTTTAGCCCTCCTATGACAAACTTCATATGAAACTATTGCTATTTTAAACTAATTACTAATTATATTTGTTTGTTAATGCAAAATGTTTTTTTCAATTTTATCAAAATCTATTTCAGTGTTTTCAGAATGCCTGGTTGATTAGTATTTTATTAGTATATGTGTGTATCTGTGTACATTTTTAGAGTTTGATATGGAAAGTGTTGAAAGGTCAAAGGGAATATGAGCCCTTGAAATCCTTAACTGAGCACAGATGTCAATTTTGGTGTATGTACTAATTTTGAATATACGCAATTCCTATTAATTTTATGACTTTTGTGTAAATAATTGTCTAAGAACTTTTTAGACCATAGAGATTTTATATGATGGCTGATAAAGGCTGTGTTTGAGCCATAACATACTGTCACGTGAATCTGCTGTAGTTCACAGATCACTGACTTGACAGAACTTTCTTATTATTTCATATTTATGTTAAAGTATTGCCCAGAGTCCCCAGACTTAGAAAATGCCCTATTACAGTGTGTATTGTACAAACATGGATGTAGACATGATCAATGTCTCAAGAAACTCAGAGCAGTTAATTATAAGGACCAGAGGTCACTGTAATAAAGTTTGCATAGACTTTGCAAAGAAGTTTTGCAATATGCCAACTTTCAGATAGAAAAGATCAAATCAGAGAGGGAGAGAAGAGATGAGGATTACACCTGTATAACAAACTAGAGCCTGCCTTTATTGTTGGTAAATACACATTTAGAAAGAATGAAAGCAAGACTGAATGATGATGCAGTGCCTCAAGGCACACATTTCATTTCAAATTCAGACATTAGCCTATGTTTTATATGCTTTATATTCTACTTTAATTGAAATTGCTGCATTTTCAGATGAAGATTTAGCAGCTAAAAGGAGGAAAAGATATTGCCCAAACAGTATGTCTGGATTGCATAACTGCTTCCATGCAATTCCAGCAGTCATGGTTTGCTGTATAAGGGTTAATGTGCTTGATTTACATTGTGGTTTTCAAAATGAGGAAGTTTATATTTTGACTCTTTGTTTTCTGTGGTGGAAATGTTGATCATTAAAATTGAAATATTATTGAACAGAATTTGGGTCTGAAGAACCAGACTATATTTTCTGTTTAAACTTAGCCTTTTCAGATGGCATTAGTTAGTAGAAAACAAATGCAAAGTGAGTAGAGATACAGAGCTGCCATTTTCTCTACCTTTTCTGTTTCTTCTTAGTTCTTTCCTCTTGGATTGGTCTTTAAATGCTGAGCAGGGAGGACTGCCATTGTTGTTGAAATTAGCAGGAACTGTTAAAAACTCCTTGATGTCCTAATATTTATCTGGAAGAGTGGTAAATTTCCCCTTTCAGGGAGAGGAAACTGCCTCTTACTAAGATATCAAATGTTTGTGATGAAATACGGTTTCTTCTATTGCTCAAAAATACTTTGTTTATTCTGTCTTTTGATTTACATTAAACTATACGTAATTACTACTCAGACCTCAAATTCCTTTCGTCCTAATTTAAAATATACTTTTTTTCCCAGTAACTCTAAATATGTAATATTTTAGTGGCAACAAAGTATGTTTAAGGAATCTTGAACTTGCAATAATATTATCTTTTAGGGGAGTCTTGGTTAAACAGAGGGAGTAGATTGCCTTGTAGCATACTATTCATGTTAGAATTATAGGAGCCCTGAGGATAACTTAGTGGGCTCCTTCCTCTTTCAGTTAACGAGCACATTGACTTCTTCGCAAGAAAAGTTCAGGTGTTTTCAGCTCTTCCTCTTATTGTCACAGACTGTCTGGGTCATTAAGAGTTTGGTTTTGACTTCAACACAAATCTAGTTTTCTGAAGGCAGTATTTTGCTTCAGGTATTCTGACTGCTTTCATTTTCATACTGCTTCCATTTTCTGCTGCTGAGCATGGGACATGGGTTCTGGTAGGAACAACTAGAGGTCAAGGGACGCTGGCAGAATACCTAGTTCTGGTCGATTTGTTTGTGGTTGCCCAAAGTCTGATTCAATAATCCATATTATGAGTTAACATCAACTAATTTTTCCTTTCATATGCTTTATCCATGTACTTGTCTGTGGAGGTGTGTAGAAACTTCAGTACTTGCCTAATAGCCAGAATGCATCCCAAGGATTTTATAACCAAAACATTTGAACCATTAAAGAAATATCCTCCTAACACTTTTTCTGTTTATTAGGGGTTTTTTTTTAATTATTCTCTTTTTTTTTTTTTTTTGCTATTTCTCTGTGAATGGTTTGGATATTTAGACTGCTTTCTCAGTTTCAGATGGAACTTGATACAGATATTCCTCTGACATAGCAAAAGTTCCTCTTCTTATGCTTTCTTCTTATGAATTTTCCCAAGTAGAATTTTGCCTTCACTGAGCTTAGAGATCTCTTTAAACAATAGTGTTTAAAATAGAGATGCACTGTTTGTCATTGTCATGGTTTAGGCCGTAAATCAGCCACGCAGTTTGTTCACTCACTTCCCCCTTTTTCTTCCCTCTGCTCCCGGAGGGAAGGGAAGGAGAATTGAAAGAATGCAACTCCCACAGGTTGAGATAAGAACATTTTAATAACTAAGGTATAGCACAAACCACTACTGCTACCACTAATAATAATAATGACGAGAGAAATACAAGGGAAGAGAATACAGCAGCTCACCATGTATACCCAGCCCAACCAAGCTGTGCACCCCCCATCACCCTTCCTGGTCTCTGCTCTCCGTTTCTGCATCCTGGGCATGACGTGCTATGGTATGGAATA
>JANRGW010022060.1:0-21711 GCA_024733675.1 Psilopsiagon aymara
CGATCTTGCAGGTGCTGGGGCCCCGGTGCGGGAGGTCCCGGTGCTGGGGGTGCGGGTGATGGGGTTCCGGTGCTGGGGGTGCAGGTGATGGGGTCCCGGTGCTGGGGGTGTAGGTGATGGGGGTGCAGGTGCTGGGGTGCAGGTGCTGGGGGTCCCGGTGCTGGGGGTGGAGGTTATTGGGGTGCAGGTGCTGGGGTACAGGTGCTGGGGGTCCCGCTGCTGGGGGTCCCGCTGCTGGGCTGTGCTGCAGTGTCCCGGAGATGGGTGCTGCACTACCCACAGTTACCGTGTCCCACCTCCTCCCTGCAGCGGGCAGGCCAGCACAAGATGTCATCCCCTCCAGAGCGGTCCCAAGGAATGGTCCCCATGTGAGCAGCATCGGCGGAATGGGTGCCAGTGCAGGTACAGGGGTCCCTCGCATGAGGGAGGGGCAGACATGGCGGCACAGGGTCTGAGTTGGCTGGGTGGTTGCAGAGAGGCTGAGGGGATGCCACTGTGCTCCACAGAGCCTTGAACAATGAGGAGGAAGAATGAGTAGTTAAGTTGCTGGATCATGTTGGCTCAAGCAAATGTGAGTAAATAGCCTATAAATAAATCTTGACTGGAGAAGGGAAGAAAACGCCCCAATCATTGTACTGATTGTAAGAAGAGGAGGTTTTGAAGGAGCCCGCCAGCCATAGCTCCATGAATGGTGGTGGTTTGATATGGCTGTTGTGTTTGTGTGATACTGTATATCCTCGTTAAGTACGGTGTCTTCACCAGCAAGGGGCTACTCCTGATCACCCAAGAAGTTCATTCTAATCCTGTCTTTTGACACTTCGTGAAGCATATTTTTATGTCCAGCCTTTCCAGCTTTCACAGGCTCTATGTGCGTTTTCCCCCATGTTGATCACAAAAAAGGCAGAAAAAAGGGAGAAAAAGCTGGCTCTCATGCAGCTTTTTGTATCTACACTTTTCTTCTGTGGGAAGAGTTTTTGCATCCCTATGATGATCTAGATTTACAGGCAGGTGGCCATACATGAGTAAGGCAAACCACCACTTAAGAAAACCGTACAAACTTTTAAAGTGTGAGTCTCTGGAAGCCTTTACATCAGCTAATTTTTGTGCCTCTGGGTCTTGGCAAGTACCCACCCCTGTGTGCCATGCAGACCTTGTCCTCGAAGCTCTTTCAGGTTCTCCCATCCCTCTTGCTCCCATCCCATTGTGTCCTTGTTTCCCTTCCTTCCACTATAGTGCTGGTCCCTCAGGGGTTAGTGGCATATGGAGGAAAAGCGGAGCCATAGCTTCCCCTGGTATGACACCCACATCTATTAAGATGGGGAGGCAAGTCTCTGATTGCTGCACAGCACCCAGCCCAGTGGGATGCTGTCCCCAGGCAGGTCCCCAAGCTTCTGTGAGGGGGCTAAGAGAAGTTCTATCAGGGTAGAGCAGAAACGGTACAAAATGTCTATTCATAGCCACGGATAGATATATACACATATATGTATAATATATATGTGTATATTTGGTAACCTCCTCCCCAGAAACATTTGCAAGGGATGGTATTCCTGGTGACATTTTGGAAATGGGGCTGTAAGTGTATGTTTATTTTGCAAAGGAAACATTACATAAGCTTTCCGAAATGCTTGCACATGCTTAGAGGTGTTCTTTTATCTACTACCATGAGTACATTTCCTACACTCTTCACTGGACACTGACTCTTTCACCTACTCACTGAGATAAACAGATTAAAATCTTGCATTTGCAGAGCAAGGTTGGAGAAGCTGGCTCCTTTGCATAGAACACATACAGCCATGAAGATTTTGGTAGCTGCAGGACTTCTCTGGTGCTTTCCCGTGCCTTTCCTTAGCTTGCTCTGCCAGAAAAGTGGATGGGAAGTTTAGCACTGGAGATGTGACTTGGCAGGAGTGACTCGGAGGGAGCAGGGCTTTGCAAGCCTCGGTCCCCTCACTGCAACATGGACAGTGCTGTGAAGGGGGCATGTGGGGTACAGCAGCAATGCAGAGGCAGTCTGGAGCACCTTGCCTGTAAAAAGACCCCTGGTGTGGTGCTGGCAGAAAGCGGGTCCCACGCCTCATGGTGATTAATCTCAAAGGGTGAAAATAAACAAACCCACCTACTAAAAACTGCCAAAAATGAGAAATGGGAAAAATTTGTTTTCCTGAAGGACTGTTCAGGGTTTAGCTGACTGTTTCTTTCTGGCAAATCAGGTCTTTGTTTATTGATTTTAGTTTGTATTTTGAGAGACCCTTGAAAATTGGTGGTGTGATGGGGGATGGGGATAGGATGCTGCAGGCTGTGCAGCATTCTCTGTGCTGCCTCTGCCCAGCTGTTACCTGCTGCTGTGCAGGGATTTCCAATGAAAAAACCACCAGCTTTCCCTCACTGCTAGTCCAGGTATGCAGAAACTCGCACATGGGCTAGTGTGGAACCAGCCATAGGGATGGGGTTGCTGCTGCCCAAACCACCCTGGTCCCTGCCACCCATCTGACATCTGCCAGCCACAAGGCACCTGCTGTGTGCTTCCTCTTATGACACCAATGCTATCTTGAGTTTTGACATCAGCCTTGGTACTTCTGACCCACACCAGTCTGAACAATGAAAAGCCAAGGTAATACAGTTGCACCAAACCATCCTTAAACTCCACCGTCATCACCCCCAGCTAAAATCCTGCTTAAGCTCTGTCCTAAGAAAAGATGTACAAGGCTCAGAAAATAACATGCACGTTCATAGAAAGATTTTCTTTCTGTTGCCTTGGCCACAGTGTTGTGTGATGAAAAATACTGGGGAGACAGAGTGGGGATTGGGACACAGAAATATATGGGTGTTGTAGGAAAGCTACATTTGTGAACAAGACAGGAGAATTATTCATGGGCAAACCCATCCAGATGGAAATGTGGCCCCTGTAAACCTGCCATATTAGGGAAACCCAAAGTGAACTGTTAGCAAATGCTAGATACACAGGCTGCAGCTACCTCCAGTTTTTACGAGATTTTCAAACACATTAGCACTAGCAGACATTCCCTTCCAAGAAAATCATCATATACGAGAACTGTGTGAGGCTGGAAATGAGTGAGCTGTACTTAACTTGCACTGAATAAATGTGATTCTACCAAATCTGCCCCAAAAGGGTACGTTTGCCTGAGCACTAATTTTATGAACCTCACAAGTACCTCATGCAATTAAAGCTGTGTAATAGATCCGAGTTGGAAACTCCAGAGGCAGTTGTATTTCAGTGATATCTGATGCACAACTTTCTGGTTTAATAACTCAGAATCTAGAATCTCATGCTGCTTGTGTATTGTGAGCAGCTAAAAATAGGGCTGTATCCTGGACAGACTGGAGCTAGTCAGATGGAGAAAAGCTGAGCTGAAAGGAAAGGTTGGAGAAGGAGAACAGGATGGATGAAATGGATGCTAGAACTCTGCACAGAAGCTCTAACAGTAGGCTTTTGCCCTGCAGTGTGAAACCTTCATTGCTCATCTTCACAATATTTGCGGCTGCTTCTTGCCAAAAAGGTTGTAGTAAACTGAGAGCATCCTCTATGCTCTGTGCTCCCGGAGGTTCTGGCCAGAAGAAAGCCCAGGTACCAAGCCCTGCCCTTCTGGCAGCAGCTTGCTAATAAAATTGTTAAACACTGTGTGCGTAGTTGCTAGCTGGAATTCATCAGTGTCCTGGGTTTCAGGCCATAACATTATTTGTGCTTTGTGCAGACAGGTTCACATTAACAGGAAATACACTGTTCTGTCCCTTCCCATGCTCTAAAGTTTGCAAGGCCTTTTTGTGCCACATGCTTTGCTTCAGAGACTCCATAAGCACTGAGAAACACCCCACTTGGGTAGTTCTGCCAAAGCTTGTCAGAGAAACAAAGATCTACCCACTCTCTCTATCCCAGAAATGCAGGGTGGTCCCATGCGAATGTGTGAGTCTGAGTCTGCAGCACATGGCATGTTCCCAGCAGCAGGGACAAGTGTGCACATTGAATAGGGACTGCAGCTGGCAACTCTACTGTAGAAACAGGGATAGTACCATTAGTGAGAGAGTCTGATCATTGGGTGCTCCACGTGGTATTACCACTACGGCCAGCTAGAGCCATGCACCCACAGCCACACCTGCTGACCAGATATGAGGGGAGACTTTTGTGACCCAGCCTTAGAGAGAAACCTACCAGTGATCTTACCAATTCTTAATGTCTCTTTCAGCCTCATTACATATGCCATTTGAAATTCAGTCCAGTGCATCAAAGGGAAGTTTGCCTTTGAAGGGCTGGATGCTTCGTGCAAACATCACTCTGATTTAATTAAGCTTGATTTTATAATCACTGTAGTTAAACCAGTATGATGCTTGTGAGCAGATATGGCTAGCATAAGCACCTCAACGTGCACATGGCCTGCTATCAACACCACCTATAAGCGACAGTAAAATTTTCTGACCATTCATATTTTTCCTTTTTTTTTCTATATCTTACTTCTGATTCTTATGCATTATTTCTTTTGTTCACATTAATATGCTCCTAAGGCTGTTTATTTTTGGTTTCTCTACACTGAAGATTTTCTTACATCATCCAGAGATCAATCTTTCAAATTGCGAGGCAAAGTTAAAAGTCAGTAACTGGATATTCACCTATGAGGGACCTCATGTGAGAGCTAAGTATTATACATGAAAGGATAGCATTTCATTTAAGATAAGGTCTAATCTTTTCTCCTTTGTGAGCAACATTTCTGAGCTAAATCTGAGCACTTGTGCCTGGAAGCCGTTTAAGTTTGCTTTCAACTAGGTGAGTAGTGATGGAAATACACAGAACTGAATCTGCAGTGTAATCCTGAATACTAAATGCATGTGCCATTAAGACTAGGGAGGCTGACTTTATGAAGCATCTAGTAAGTGTTCAGCTATATGCAGGACATGTCTTTTCAGTACAAGGTTGAGCTTTCTTGAGTCTCGCTGTGCCCACCACACTGCTTGACTTCTGGAACACCCACAGTCCCAGCATTCACAGTGATGCTGGGGTTGGTTTCTATTCCTCAATATATTCTTGAGAAAAGGCATCCTATCACCAAAAATTTGATGAAGGGGAGTTTTCAAATGCTTGACCCACAATTATGGTTGAGAAGCATGGTTATCAACATGCAGGTCATAAATAACCTATACTGTTTTCTGTGTTATAGCCAGGTGTTGCTGACAGACTCCCTGGGGCTCCATAAAAGCATTGGCCATGTAGACAGCCAAATTTGCATTTCAGTGGGTTGAGGCACAGAGTGATAAATTAGGTAACATGAGTCAGGTTGGCATATATGTGGCCAGTGAGAATTATGCATTCATAGCAGGAATGTCTGTAGTTAACTAGAATGGGAAGTTATTGAGTTGCAGTAAGAATAGAGCATCTTTGTTTTATGGCTGATGGGACTTAAATTTATTGCAAGGAGAAAGTGAACTGTTGACACTGGCTCTTTAGGAAACATGAAGGAAGCTCCCATGAACTCTTTCGAGTGTAACATGCAGTCATCTGTAAAAGTTACCGCATTATCATCCTCGCTCTGGATTCATTTCAGGCATCACTTTCTCTGTCTGATTCACAACCTAGACAGTTTTTACTGTGAGTGTGTTTAAGAACCCAGAGGGCTGTATTTTTTGCCAGTTTGTTTTTAACATCCTGATGGATTGTACTGTACTTCTGACTCCTCCCTGGATTTACTGTTTTCCATTTAACTTAGAGAATTCTATTTTCCTTATAGCTTATGTGACTGACAAGCTGTGAGTGACAGACATTTAAAAAATGATGGGCAAGACTTTTAGTTGTCCTTTCATAGCATGCTGCAAAATTTTTCACTGCAAGACTGGGATGCTTTCAAAACTGACTCAGATGAATAAAATTGAGCTAGACATCCTCCTGCTGACTCAGGATCCAAGAGGAAACAGCTCTATTTTTCTTGTACACAGTGTTGAATTACATGATATAACCTGATGTACATGTCTTCAGCTTCTGTAAGGCAAGGAGGGAGCTCAAACTTCGCTGCAGTCCAGATAGCAAGGACTTGCCTTTTCTGCCTGTCTTAGCCGCTAACCACAACACTAGTAGCTTACAATCTGTTGTAAGATGTTGTAAAATGGTCTGTTACACAAGTGAGGTGGATTGACCTTGGCTGGACACCAGCTGCCCACCAAAGCCACTCTGTCAATCTCTCCTCATCTGGACAGGGGGAGAGAATATACAACCAAAGATTCATGGATTGATAAAAGGATAGGGAGAGATCACTCAGCAATTACCATCATGGGCAAAACAGACTCGACTTGGGGAAGTTAGTTTGATTTATTGCCAATCAAATCAGAGTAGGGTAGTGAGAATTAAAACCAATCTTAAAACCCCTTTCTCCTACCCCTCACTTCTTCCTGGCCTTAACATTACTTCCAAACACTCAACCTCCTCTTCCCGCAGCAAAACAGAGGGATTGAGAATGGGGGTTGCGGTCAGTTCATCACCCATCGTCTCTGTCACTCCTTCCTCCGCTGTGTACCTCCATGTGCTGCAGGGGCACAGCCTCTCTTACCATGGACTGCACCCCAGGCTGCAGGGGAATCTCTGCTGCAGCACTTGGAGCACCTCCTCTCCTCCTTCTGCACTGACCCTGGTGTCTGCAGAGCTGATGCTCCCACATATTCTCACTTCTCTCTCCCCCTGCTGTTGTGCAGTAACTGTTCCCCCTTCTTATCTATGTTATCCAGAGGTGCTACCACTGTCACTGATGGGCTCAGTGCTGGCCAGTAGTGAGTCCTTCCTGAAGCCAGCTGGTATTGGCTCTATCAGACATGGGGGAAGCTGCTGGCAGCTTCTCACAGAAGCCACTCCTGTAGACCCCCACTACCAAAACCTTGTGACACAAACCCAGTACAACAAGGGCTGAAGTCCCTTTATCTTCTGGCAGATGTGGACTCTAAATGGAGTTTGACTTTTGCTGCAGTGCAGAGGGTTTAAGTGTCAGAAAGGAGTGTCCAGCAGGAGCGGGACAGAGGAGTGCCTGAGGCCCCTCTGGGCTTTCATCACAGCCCCTCCACCTCCCAAGTGCTACTTCCAGCATCCTAATTAAGCAATGTTTTCAGAATGCATCCAAGCTGTTCCTGACTCCAACACCATAATCATAACAAGCAGGCTTAGGAAGGATCTCAGAAGATCACCTAACCTTGTTATCAAACAGCTTTACATACGTCTTTCCTAAAGGTCTCCTGAGTAACTTAGAAATGAGTGGGATGTGCAACCTCCCTTGTGAGCCTATCTCTGCATCATCCCCACAACTGGGAACTATTTCCCCTGGTGCCTGACTGAAACTGCCTCCTCCTCAGTTGAGCCTGTGACAACTTGTCCTAAGCCCAAGGGATATGAAAAGAGTTTATTCTTTCCTCCTCAGAGCTACCTTCTACATATTTGGACACTATGTCCCCACAATCCTCTTTTCTAGACTAAACAGTACCAAATCCTTTAGCTTTTCCTTGCAGTTGATGATTCCTGGTCCTCCAACCAGTCTTGTTCTCTGAATTCTTTCCATTTGGTATATTTCCTTTCTAAATCATCATTTCCAAAGCAGGATATGTTTTGTTTGTAAGGACGACATGCACATGTTTCTCTTCCGTTCACGCTCCATCTCCAAACCAAATGTTTCTCTGCTTTTTTGTTAACTGAAGAAAGGTGTAGCCATAGGGAGGGGTACAGGGAGGTTGGCATTTATTAACCCTTAGTATTTTACAAAAACATTTTTTCTTTACTGTGATGCAGAATGCCATTTAGCAAGGAGAGATATATTACTTTCACATTCCCTAAGTGTCATGACTGTTGAAGCCAGAAAATATACATAAAGCTATTTGGATAGTTTAAGTTTAGGTAAGATTCCAGCAGATATTCCTATCACACTTATTTCTCAGTATGAAAGCTGTGATCCACCATTTCTCCTGAATCAGCAGGATATGGGCCCTGGTTATCAAGCAGAGCTAAATAGTTACTGCTTTTAAATTAACAGAAAGGTGATCACTGCTGAAGTGCATGCATTTGTATGGAAACCTAAGCTGTAGGATACTTGTGGGCTTGAATTATTTTAGGATTCAAGCTTGAGAAAAAATAAGTTTGTTACTGTAATCATAAATCATAGAACAATTTAGGTTGCAAGGAACCCTAAAGATCATCTAGTTCCAACGCCCCTGCCAAAACTCCCAGACCCTTCACAACAAAAACTGTTTTGTAAACTCTATTAAAAAATGAACTTTTTTTAGATCACAAAGTAGGGAAAAAATAATCTGAAGAAAAAAAAAGTTATAATATTTTGGAAAAAAAAGAAAAAAATCCTTCAGGATGCTGGAAGAGCAAGTAAGTTCTTTGCTGTGAATGCACAGGACCTCACAGAGTATTGTGTGCAGTTCTGGTGTCCTCAACGTAAAAAGGACATGAAACTGTTGGATCAAGTCCAGAGGAGGGCCATGAGGATGATCATGGGACTGGAGCACCTCCTGTATGAAGATAGGATGAGAACATTGGTGCTGTTCAGCCTGGAGAAGAGAAGGCTGTGTGGAGACCTCATAGCAGCCTTCCAGTACTTGAAGGGGGCTATAGGGATGCTGGGGAGGGACTCTTTGTTAGGAACTGTAGTGACAGGAAAAGGGGTAACGGGTTTAAACTTAAACAGGGGAAGTTTAGATTGGATATGAGGAAGAAATTCTTTACTATAAGGATGGTGAGGCACTGGAATGGGTTGCCCAGGGAAGTTGTGAATGCTCCATCCCTGGTGGTGTTCAAGGTTGGGTTGGAATGGTTTAGTGTGAGGTGTCCCTGCCATGGCAGGGGGGTTGGAACTAGATGATCTTAAGGTCCTTTCCGACCCTAACTATTCTATGATTTTGGGCATAGAGACAACAGGAGGGGACCTGAAGGGGTGGGAAGGAGTTGCAGGGACAGAGGAGGCGTGGAGCTGACACCACAGATCTGGCAGCCAGGGTTCTGCTGACTTGGGAGTGCCATGTGCAACATGAGGGGACATGGAGGCAGCAGGGGCATCATGGGCTTTGCTGAGTTGCTACCACAGACATTGCACTACGGGTTGGTGACCTGGACAGGGAGGACAGGACACCTTTGTGCTGGTTTGCCTACTCCTCCAGTGAGCAGGGAGCAGCATCACCATAGCAAAGGAACAACTGGATGTTCCTCAGCCTAAATATAGCACATAAATATTGTGTATGCATTAATTATAACTGTTACAAGGTAGAGTGTGGAAAAAATCCTAACTAATGTGAGGCATGTTCAAATGACTTCACTGAAAGCTGAGATTCTTTCTTAAAGGAACATGGCATTTTTGTCCCAGATGCTTTTAAATATTGCACTTAAGATGATGTAGTTTTCACAGAGACTTTCCCTTACGAGGACTCTCAAGCATAGGGCCAGACAGCTGGTCACCATATAACATTAGCAATATAACATCACCACACATTGCAGTACTTTGCACACATCTTGAATACAAAACCATCTTACAAATATTTTAATGTAATTGGGATATAAGCTAATGGCAGGCTGAAAAGAAATTAAACATGTAGCGTAGATAATTGCTATTAGATGCCCTGGGTCCATCTTCTTGGCACAACATGCAAGCCTACCAGCTTCACATTCACATTTAATGTATTTGTAGTTGTCAAAACATAGTTGGCTGTGGGGATATGTACTTTGCCACAAAAAACACCCCCAAAAACAAGAACCAGGCTAAAATTAGTGTCAGGAAGAGCACTGGCATTTATTAAAATGAAACCTGAAATAGTAATCACGGGACTATCATGTTGATTCTGTGGCTGTTCAAGGTTCACAGCTTAATTCTGCACTAAAGAGATTTGCTGTTGTCTCGAAGACTTACAGGTCAGTGGAAGCTGTTGATCCAGAGAGGCCTGTCAAGAAAAATGAGTGAATTACAGGTTTGGACGAAGTCATGTGCTTACCAGGCCAATCTTGGTAACCAAGGCAGCAAAAAATCCATTTCAAAGAACTGAAATGAAAATGTGTATAAATGTACAACCTAGTTTTTGCAGGATTTTTAGTGCTTTGCAGTAATGACATGATGGCACATATTTTTATGTCCTCAGAACAATTCTGCTGGTTTCAAAAGGTTGAGTTGACACTGGCGTTACATTATCCTCTTATTCTACAACATGTCCTGGCCTTTTGCTTTATTTAATGATTTGCAGTGTTTTTTAGATGCCATAATTTTACAGTTACTTCACTGGATCGATAAAGAAAAGTAAAAAGCTGTCAGATAAAGGTTATTTCACACACAAAATTGTCAGCAGCAAAGCTTGTCCTAGCTTAACTTTCCTTCTCCACCTGAATGCAAACCCATTAAAAAATGGTCCAGGAAACCCCCACCTCTGCATTCACATGCCAGATGCTGTATTTCTTTAGCAGGAATTTATAATCTGATGTTAATGAAGACTCTAGGGTAGCACCATGTTCAATAAGGAAGCAGAAGGGAGGAAAGAAAAGGAGAGGAAAAAAGCCAGAACCAGAAAAGAACCAGAAAGGTGCCAGAAAGGAGGTTGATGTACGGTTGCATACCTCCAGTGTTATCAGTGGAAACCCTCTGAATTACATCAGTGCAAGAACTTTCCTGTTCTTTTCAGTTCAAAAGTCTCTATTGGCAGGATAATGAAAATCCCCCATCACATCTTGTGAATAGTTTACATTGCAAATTCCAGGGCCTTGGCTGCTCCACTGCATGGGTCCCAAAACACAGCAGCCGTGCTGCTTCCCATCTGCTGCCAGGCCCTTTAGACAGCTCCAGCCAATGTGAAAGGCTCCTTACTTCACATGAAAGATACTTTTCATTTAAGATCCCTTTCCAGTGTTGGGTGGGTATGAGGAGGCCAAAGTGCAGATGCAAAGGTGTGCTGCAGCCTTGCAGGCCTTAGAAGGGAAATTCGATGGTGCTTTGCTAGGTGATTTGCAGCAGCTGCCTCTGTGCCTCCCAAATCTTTACGTGAAGGATTAATGTCAGCTCTTTAAGTTGTCACATAAATGCCCATCTCTTAAACCCCAGTTCCTCACACCATCCAGTAAACCAAGGTCACTTGCAGACTCATTAACCTGCTGAATATCAAAGATAAGCCAGAATATTGCAGCCCCTGTTGTCTCTCCCCCCTTTCAAGCCCTCTGAAAACAGCTACTGGTGGTGTGTTACCCCTCCAGCCACCCCTGGCCATCCCATGATACCAGCACACCCTACCTCATCTCCCCTGCGTCCATCCTCTCTAATTTTGGGTGACCACCCTGCATTTTGGAGCAGTGGCTGCTCACTCTAGACCAAACAGCACTCAGCAAGGGGAGCAAGTATTTTCATCTATGCCTTTATCTGCCAACACAAAAAGGTATTCCTTTAAGTTCCATGTCTTAAGAGACTGCAGGAACTAAAGTAAACTTCTCTTGCCAGCCTGCGGCTTTGGTTGCTTTACTGTTTAATTGGTCTATATGGATTGATTGGTAATAGGCATATGCGTATTAGCGAATGAATCATGTACATGGCAATGAGGATAACTGATTTACACTTCTAGAGAGTTGCACCAAAAAGTTAGCAGTCAGAGCACGCTGGTTACTGAAAGCTCCTTTTACTTAGGGCTTTGAATACTACGAAGTATGGCTGTAAAATAAATACTGTGTTAGGGAGTAATAGTATCCTAATGTTTAATTAATACCTAAATGACAATGTGGAACAATTTACATTAAAAAACTAATTTTCTTTCTGGCCTATATATTGATCTGTGTGGAGTGGGCATAATTTTTTCTACTAGTTGTGGCTGTTCTCAAGAGGGAGTGATCTGAACCAGGAGCTTTCTTGGCTCAAATGCAACTCAACTCTCTTCATTGTAAATTTACAAGTTCCAGATTGTAGCATTATATCAGCCACAGTGTGCATTTTCATACTGACCAGTAAAGTTGCAATATTAATTTGTGAGTGGTACCAAAGAGTTATTGGAGTAAAAGCTCATATTCACACAGTACTCTAGAAAATTTCTCAGGATGGTGATAAATATAAAATGAAAAATGAAGTGCAGCTTAGTAGAATAATTGTGGCTAATGTAAAGTCACTGGTGTCTTTAGCTGCTGTGCATGAGGGATGACAAGGATGGTGGTATCCAAAAGCCTCCAAGAAATTTGCTTTTCCTTGATTTCAAAGTTAAACTTTTCTTTCCACATAGTCACTTCTTCCTCTTTGTTCATACAGTTACCTAGAGCAAGGAGTATTTTCCCAGGCATATAAAAAAAGTTTTTTCCCTTCTTTCACCCCAATTTATTGTTTTTTCATCTTTCTGAGTAGCTGCTAGCATTAGTCATTTGTTCTCAGTGGTGCTCATGTCCTGCCTGTGCCTGAAAGACTGTGTGAATAGCTGGCAGCAGAAAGGAAGCTTCGGGCCAGATACTTCATTCTGGCCAGTATATTGCCCCGATCTGCAGGCTGTCTCCCCCAGTTTTGGCTGTTAGACCTAGTTTTACTGAATAAATCAAAGACTGGTCACTCTCATGAGGCTTCTCTCCTAAATGTTTTGTTATTCTTCATGGCACTGTGTTTGTAGCTCTCCAGCCAGTTTTCAATCCATGAGACAATGTTCACTTCCAGGCCAGTTTTGATTATTATTCTTTGGTGTGAGATAATACCCTATCATTTACTTTGCTAAAATCCCAGAATATTTCCTTTACGTCACTGCCTTTGTCCAGTAATGGTAAAATGCCATCATAAAATGTAATCAAGACTGTCTGCATGATCTTTTATTTAGAAACACATGTGGCTCATTGCACATAATTCCACTGCCCTCTTGATGTTTCATGATTATATTTTCAATCTTCATGTTATATTAACGTGGAGGGAAGGGGGGAACACATTTGTTTCATACCTGACTAATCATTTATTGTGCATTTACAAATGTCCTATATAATGCAGAGCGCATATGGAAAGAAACTGTTCTTTTTCCATGTGGCTTAGACTGTTTGTTTGTTTTATCATTAATTCTCAGTGAGAAGGTCATCTGTTCCCCCAGATGTTTATTACTTCTGCGAACCAAAAAAGACTTCTCTCATAACTTGCATCGCCAATCTAATACTTGTAAAATGCCCGAGTGATGCCAACGCAGTAATGTTTTCAAGAACTTTCTATATGCAGAGTTGTGGTTTACCACTACAACATGGCGCACCACAGTTTAGCCGAGGGCCGTAGCTTTTAATAAGGAAACCAAGTCTTAGCCAATTTGAAAACACAGTGCTTGGGGAGGAGGGAAGATTTCAGAGAGATTTGCTGAACTGGTTTCTTTCATCTTTTCTATTTACTTCCATTTTTTAAAATTATTACCAGATTCCATCACAGAGGAAAAAGGTGGCAATCAGGAAACATTTGGATGTTGGCAAATTGGAAAAGACTAGTCCAAATTTGTCAGTTATATTTTCAACTTTAGCCTTTACAGCCCTCTGATCCTTTTTTTAGGTATATATGTAAAATTCTGAAAATGCAGAATGTGTAAGCATGGAGTGTATAAGCATGGAGGTTTCTGAGGTTGCAGTTTATTATCTCCACTCAATAGTTTTCCCTTTGCAGAATTTTTGATCACTTTGGCTGTACTCAGCTACTTCTGCATAGTTTACTACTGACTGCAAGGAGAGCAGGTTTGGAAATAAACTCATATATATATAATAGAGAACAGACAGAGACATCTAAATACATTATAGTTTTGAGTCTCTATGAGCCTGAGGGGGTGTATATATGTATACATGTTTTGCCCTTGGAAATCTTGCAAACGTGTTTGATTGAGGAGATTCGAGATATATATTCAGTATGTAATGTAAAAATGGACTGGTTTGTTGGAAGGGGGTGGCTTATATTTCTGATACATCTGAAGTTCAGTTTCTTCAAATAGAGTCTCTATTTTTGCTTTGATAACATGAAAGCACTGGTGGGACTTGCTAGAGAGATTAATTTTACTAGCTGAAAGCTGAGTAGGCATCTCTGAGCAGCTGGTGGTAAAGGACAGGAGATAGGTTGAAGTAAATCACCATAATGAAAAGGGTTTGATTTAAGGAGAAATAGTTTTAATAGAATCAAATTCCACCTGTAACTTCCTCCTTAGCAGAGACAAGCTGTAACTGCTTTACATTGAGCAAGATATAAATCTAGTACTATAAAGGCCAACATGTCAAAGATAATGTTGATTTAGAGTTTGTGGCATCCACTTGACAAGGAGAGGCACAAACCACGCTGTAGAGCACTGCAGCAATAATTGCAGCAAACACTGGGACAGGAACAGTTCATTTCTTTTCCTCACTGTATGATTTTCAATACAGACAGGTCCGTGCTAGCCCAGTATTTTACATCTGTTTTCCTGTGGGCAAGGACAGGTCAACAGCTCAGTGTCCACCACTTTGCTTGTCCTTTCTGGATGTGACTGCTCCTCAGCAAGGTGTGTTCATGCATTTCTCATCTTGCCTGTCTTCATGTCTCAGAAGTCAGTATCATGCTATACCAACTCAGGCTTTCTGGGTCATTACAGTGGCAGATCAACAAATTTTTGCCTTGATCACCATAAAACAGTCATCTTTTTCCCATGACATAATAGGAAAATCTCCTTTAGGGTTAATCAAAGGTACTATAATTATTCTGTGTGTGTTCTAGAGAATTTGCTTGTATGGATTTCTGTCTCTGCTCCTTCCTCAGCCCCTCACTTGTACACACATTCCTGTACACAGACGGTTTCATTACTTTCCTGCCCACTGCCTGCTCCGGCTTCCTCCTGCAGTTTTCAGCTGACGGCTCTGGCAGCCCGCAAGGCAGCACAACCACAGTATGCAAGTTCCTTACCCACTCTCCCAGCAAATCCTCATATGTTCCTCCTGCTCACCACACTACAGGCAGCTGCAGCAGGAGCCAAGCAGGTGGTCTGCACTTCCAGCCTGGAAGAGAGTAGAGACAGGAGATGTCTGCAGTCATAAAATCCAAATGGTGTGACCTTCATAAACCCACACAAGTTTCTCTGCACAGGTTGAGATGAGACCAGCACGTGAGTTTGCACGAGCAGGAGAGAAGCTCAATCAGGAAATGGCTACTACAGTCCCTTGGTAAGAGTGAGCACCTTAATAACCAAACCTCAAAAGCTGAGATTTGCAAGCTGGACTCGTGGGACAGATGGATGCTATTATTTCCTGCATTGTTTGTAGCCAGAAAGAATCCCTGGCAGTAATGACAGTGACCTCTGCTTTCGAACTAGGAAATAGCTGTTTACTCACAGCATGCATGATGTTGTACTGCAGTCACAGCAACTCCAGTGAAGCAGCAAGTCCACATCACTTTCCAAGAAACCATTTTGGTCCCACTGCCCAGAGCTCAGCTTTGCACAGCCTCTCCAGGCAGCTGGTTTGCATGAAGACCCCCATCAGCTGGAGTGTGATGAGTCCCTTGAATGTCTGTCCCTGAGTGTAGAGTTGATCTGGGAGAAGACCTCCACCTCTTACTGAGCTTTTGGTGGTGGTGGCCACTGGTTCCCAGCTCTGCCATATTCATTGCTGGCACATGATTTTGTGGCTTAGCCTCTGAATTCGGGGTTTATCTGGAGATGTTTCTGAATTGTGTGGAGGAGATGGAAGCTATAAAACACAGAAAGTGCAGACATTTTCAGAGGAAGCCAGATGAGGCAAAAGAGACCTGTTTTCTTGTCTCTGCTAACATCCATCCCCACGTTGGCATGTCAAGCAAAGATGAAGAGTTTCTCTATAAGAAATCATATGTTGATCTCTCTAACAAATTGCCAGTAATTCCATGAAGTGCCTCAAACACTAAATATGATATCAGTTCCCTTTTTTCAGCTAAAATCCTGCTTTTTTGACAACCCTGGCTAATCATTCCTGCCTTTCACACTGTGTGCTGTGACAAGAGCTACACCTCAGGTGCATAACAAGGTTGATCCTCACCATTTCCATTCCCTTGGGTCTCTCTTATTAACTGCCTCTGGTAAGAGGTTAGCCAAGTGCTGGCACTTTTATGTCCTTGCAAATGTTCCCCATATTTCTTGACGAAGTTGTCTGCTGACTCAGAAGGCCATCACTTACTGCACGCAGCTACTTCTCTATGCAAAGGGCCAGGTTCCTCTGTTGTGCAATCTGTCCATTTGATCTTCTAACAGTAAAAAAACCCAGACATTTGCTATTTCCTCAGCATGTGGGAGGTAGTCGGTTCTTTTATGGGGTAAGGACTTCACAGCAATAACGTGCAGTCCTCTCCTATTCTTAGAATGAAACAGCAGAGTGAAACTCCACTCTGAAAATATTTAAAGTTGTCATTGCACTGTCTGCATGTGTAATCCCAGCAGCCTTTAAAATGCCTATAGTTGTAAGAAAGGTGGGAATTATGGTTTCACTCTGGAATTGTGCTGCAGGGTATCAGTTAATAATAATAAATCAGAGCAGATACCTACATGCTGGATTACACAAGTGTATAAAGTTAGGCACCTGGTTTGAAATTGTTGGACTCATTTACGTCCAGCTAGGGTCATCTATTGTGCTGTTTCCTTACAGCTGAAGTTACAGATACTTTTCCCTTTAAAGTGGTTTCCAATGCTGCCTTTGCAGTTTATCCTGGCAGGCTAGGCTGGCTCCAGGCAGTGCAGGGCCTGGAGGTGGAGGGACATGAACACAGCATCACAGCATCACCAGGGCTCACATGCCCTATCCCATGGGGTCTATGTGTACCGCGGGGCATGGGGTTCAGTGCATCTGCTCTGCAGACAGCCCTCGCAAGCTTTCTACCCGTTACTTTTCCACTTGCTCACTGATGTATTGAACCTTATTTTTGAGGTCTGCTAAATATATGGCCAGCTATAGGCTTCAGCCAGCAAATTGCAGAACCCAAACAAAAGGATCTTATTCCTCATTTCCCTGACCAGACACAAACAACATCTACACCACTTCCCCAATCTGAGCATGTGAGATTTGCCTGCCAGTCCCTGTAAAAAAACCACAAGCCATCTTCTCTGGCAGGCACTGAGATGAAGCACTGCACATCCCTCTGCACTGAATGCCTCTGCCATCCCTCTTGGGTGCCCAGGCCCTGGAGACAAGCCCCTTGTTCCCTTGGTTAACCACGTTGTTGCTGCTGAAGTCTTTTTTAACTGCTGAAACTGGGTTTCATTGCTGTGCTCTGGATGTGAGGCAGAGCTATTTCTATCGGGTCCTGTGGCACTATGGCATCTTTTTGATGCTTTCCACGTGATTGGCACTTGCTGTCCTGGTGTACCACTGGCCCTGGGCACTGTCTGCTGGAGAGTTCTTCTTTGGGTTTAGAAGAGCAAACCCAGTGCATCCTTTGATTAACTTAGAAGAGCAAATTTCCTTGCTTTTAGGTAGATTTTTTTTTTTAAGTGTGATATCCAGCAGATAGATTTGCTGCATGCAAAGTGGAGAGCCTCAGACTGGCAACGCCAGCTCAGTTTTTAAAACAGCTCTTAGATGTCTGTGGAAACCCACTCCTTTTATGCAATTTCCCTTTTCCTGCAGCTCTCAGGATATGATGGATGGCAAACCATGTTTCTATTCTAGGGTAGCCTGTTAGAAATAACTGTGAGGTCCAGCAAAACAACAGCAGTGTTTGCAAACAAAGAGTAGCCATGTTCCCCATTGGTAGTGCCACTGTCCTGCTCTCTCTGCCCTCCCTGTAGACACTCAGCCCAACAGTAGCTGCTGGCTTCCCTCCTCTTCCATGCAAAGCTTCTTTCCTCCTTTCGTTATCCTCATGCATTTGCCTTCCCCCTCCCTGTTTCCCTGCATCATGTGGTGTTTTTGCAGTGGGGGACCTGACCAGCCTATCCCATTTTATTCTGCCATCCTCCCATCCGGACGATGCTTCTCCGGTGGCTCAGCATCTCTGGCTGTCCCAGAAAGCCTCTCCTTCCTCATCCATCCCCCTCATCATAGGACCGGGTGTTGCACTCTGCGACTTGTCTTGGAAAGTGCTTGCATCCTGCCCAGCTGCTGAGGGTCCCTGAACCATATTCCACCATATGGCACCACATCCCTCCACTTTATCTCATGGAAAACATCAAGATAATCAGACCTGCCTTGCTGTGATTCATGTAACCATCTGTCTGGGCTTCCCACTATGCGAGTGCTGTAATACCCAGCCTGCTAGCCAGAATATAAGTGGGCTTTTACTGTCCAAATTTCTTAATCTAAACAAACATGAAAGGCCAAATTCTGCTCTGGGCTCTGTTTGTACAAACCCCATTTATGACATTAAATGGAGCTGCTTGAATCAGCCCAAGCATGGAGACTGGCCCAGAGTTTTCCAGCTGTTTTATGGTGTCCATCTGGCTGCTCTTAATCAAGGAGAGCCTGGCCTGAGAGCAGTTTTTGAACAATGCCAGCATACACAAAACTCAGTTATGGGCGCAGCCATTTTCAGTACCAGGGCTGATAACACAGCTCTTGTTCCTCTTGCTTTCAGACTCTGCCTGTCTGGTCCAGCTCAGTTGTGAGTAAATCCTCTGAAATGCGGATGATAAACTTCTGAGGAAAGCTTGTCTATGGACGATTTAGCTGCTACTGGGACTGCTTCTATAAACCATACTTCACCACAGGCTAATGCACATGTCTTCAGCTCCAGGGAAAAATCTGGGAGTTAAACCGGTCAGCTCCCAGTTCTGTTTGATACTCAAGATACCGGTTGCTGTTAGTAGGACCTTGGTCTCCAGAAATGTATGCTGCAGCTTCAGCATTCCTGAAATCCCTTTCCCTAAAGGCAATGGCCACACAGAACTTGAGTCTTCTGTCCCAGGAACCAACCCTGCAGGGGTGGTCCAGCACCCATGCTGTAGCTCTGCTGGCACCATGGGTCTTGGGTCATCTTCCACAGGGATCCCAGGTCGCCCGTCTCCTGGCCCCATCTGGATAGCAGCTGGGAATGTCCAGCAGGCTTGCAGGAAGTGCTCAAGGGAGACATGGGCAGGGATGGAGGTGGCAATGCCTTTTGAGTACCTGAAAGTCTATTGTAAAGAAATGGGTGTGTATGACAGGTAGTGACAGGCATACCTGAAATAGCGAAGGGCAATGAGACCCTTTCCGGTCATTTCAGGAGACTTGGAGATCAAGATTTTGAATCTTCAAGGATTCTGCCCTTAAAAATCATGTTGTGGGGCCTGTTTGTCTTACCTTATTGTCCACTTTGCACTGCTGGCCAGCAGTCAGTCAGCCCAGAAGTGAGTCAGTCCAATTCCTGGTGGAAATGTGTTAATACTGAAAAAAGGGATGTTTTGAAACTGAAATCTGTGTGTTTTCCTTAATTTAAAAATAAATGACTCCTACAGTTCCTTACAGACTTTGTGGCATGACCAACACTTGCAATATTTTAAGACCACAGCTCTTGAAACCCAGTGAGCATCAGTGAATCTCAGCTTGATTTTAAGAGTTTAAAATCTTATTTTCCTCAAGTTTTCAGAAAAAAAAATAAATCCTTCTATTGAAAAAGTGAGCTTGCAGGGTAGAGGTCCTGGAATCAGCCAAAAGGCAAATAAATGTGGTGTGAACCTGATAATTTTAAAATCTCAAGGTCTCTGAATGCCAGGAATTGGTGACACAAAATTTGCATACAGACAATAAAATGAACCTCCTAATCAGTCACCATGATAGAAAGTCTTCTGGATGCTACCCACAGGATTTGTTATTTTTATAACTCCTGGCTGGTTTATTTTTTAAATTATTCTCTCTCTTTACAGTTTGATGTTAATTAATGTACAGCTGAAAAAGGAAAATGTGTTAAATCTAAAAAGCAGGAAGAAACAGAAAAAAAACACCCCAAACTTTCCAGAACCCCAAAGTTTCCAGAGGCAATGCTATCTGTGCCACATCAGGCCTCTTACTACTTTCATGCAGAAGTTGATCTGAAAGTGGTGTCAAGAAAGGTAATAACAAGGCAAGATGGCACTGCGGGGAACCTACATTTTCACCTTTTTGGCTGTGTTTTGTCTTAAGCCAAGAAGGCCTCAGAACTCCTCAAAGGGGTAGGTACATCTGAAGTGGTGCACTATGACCGATTTTTCAAAGGCTCTCACAGAGCAGAGGAGCAGCAGCTGTGTAGGGTCATTCTATAGGGTCTTCCCAAGCTGCTGCTCCCTCTGCACAGGCCGGACTCTGGGTTCCTCCAGAAGCAGACTGACTCCTCTGCTCATCAGCTTCTGCTTTCTGAGTCAAATTGGCACCTATGTGTATAGCAGTTTGTATGCCAAATACCGGTTTGTATTGTTTGCAAAGCGATTCCCAGTTCCTCAGGACAGAGAGGAGCATGCTGGAAAGCACTTCAGCTCTGCATTTGCATCCTTTGCTCCCATTCCCTGCCATCACTATTTTCCCAGTAGGTTCCTCAGGGGGACTGGCAGCAAGAAAAGGTCCAGTAATAAAGATTACTTTAAAATTTTCCCTGTTAGTGCCATTGCCTTTTCTCTGCTCTTAAACCATTTTTTAATCCCCTTCAGCATTTTTCTGCCCATTCTATGCCATGCTTCCTGATCTTGCAAATCCATCTGTGGTGCAGTGTGGGATCAAATGCACTGGATTGACAGCTCGATGAACCATGCCTACTGTTTCCTCTTTGTCTGCTAATCCAGTAAGCAAACTTATCAGGTCTGACCTACATCACTCATTGGAGGGTGACAGTCATTCACATGAGAGCCTCTTGCAAGGCTGGAAGACAGAAGCATACAACCCAAAGGGTTTTCTAAAGGCAGCCAAATTCTGCAGCCAGCATCCATAACCCAGTTCTGCTCTCCAGCATGAAGTGAGTAAAATTAAAGACAATGGGGTGGACATGAGTGGTTCTGGCATGGATGGGCAGAGGTTCAGCTCTTTCATTTACAATGTCAGGTAATACTTGCTTTTAGCATTCTCACATCTGCAGAGCCTCCCATCTTCCTCATCACAAAAAGCCTCACGCAGCACAGCTGGTGGCACAGCACTGTGCCTGGCTGCAGCCATCCAATCAAACCAGGACTGAAAGCAGAGATCTGGAAAGCACCCTGGGAGATCACACAGTCCAAACCCTGCACTGAGACAGGCTGCAAGATATCCAGACTGTCCCAGATGGATGTCTCTCTGACCTTGTCTTTAAAAAATCTTTAATTAGCCTTATAATTAGAAAGTTTTAGAATTAAATTCTCTGGCTTCCAATTCAGCAAATTACCTCTTGTGTGCCAGACTGGTCCCCGGGGTGGTAATGTAACAATGGAGAAGAGGAGCTCTGACTGCTCATTGGTATTTTATAAGGCTTTGGGGTCAAAATTGAGGCCAAATTAAGGATTTCATTACTAGCAGAACTGTTGTTGACACGGTCATGTTTTTTGGAGGATGAGAACAAGTGGGAAAACAAATGAGCATCTCAGGGCGTGAAGGTGAACACCGCTGCTCCACTTGTTTCTCTCCCATAGGATCAGGAGAGGACTGTGCTTTTCTGACCTGCCCTGGGCATGTCCGTTGTGTATTCTGTGCTCATCAACATTCATAGAATCATAGAATAGTTCAGGTTGGAAAGGACCTTAAGATCATCTAGTTCCAGCTTCCCTGCCATGGGCAGGGACACCTCACACTAAACCATATCATCCAAGGCTCTGTCCAACCCGGCCTTGAACACCACCAGGGATGGAACATTCACAACTTCCCTGGGCAACCCATTCCAG
>JANRGW010022064.1:1646-16876 GCA_024733675.1 Psilopsiagon aymara
CTTCCGGGGAGCGTTCCCCGGCTCCCCGCGGCGGGCGGCCCGGCCGTCGGCTGAGAGACCGCGGCTGAACCCGCGCCGGGGGCAGGTCCCGCGGCTCCGCTGGCAGCGGCTGCGGGTTGCGTCAAGCCGTGGGGAGCAGCGGCTGTGTTTCCGCAGCGGGGAAGCCCGAGCAGCGCAGGGGTACGTGCCCGGGCTCCGGTCTCGCTGCGCACAGGGGAGCGCTGCGTTTGCGAAAGCGGATCTGCCTTTAATTTCCAGAGCAGAATAGTCTTTTGAGAAAGCCGCTCAGTCGCACTTGGCTACCGTGAGTTGATTCGGTGGGGTGACAACTCTCACTGTGACATCGGAAGTCAAACCAGCGCCCGAGATTATTTGGTTCACATCATGAAAAAAAAAAAAAAATAGCCTCATGGATGAAAGGAAAGGAGTATACGCATAAATCCTGAAAGTTGTAGTGCTTACGGCAGATGCCATGGCAAATAAAGCCAGTATTTCATAATTGTAGTGCCTGAGAACTCCTGCAGCTGTTAGGGACTAGCAACAATTCTGTGCTTGGGGTCGGTAATACAGGGCACAGAATCTACTGATAAAACAGCCTGTCGTCCTAGCGTGGCCCATGGCCCGTGTTGCCTTTGGTGGCCCCTGGCTCAGGCTCACAGGCTCCACTGCACTCAACTCAGGCAGTGCAAGAGTCTCAGGGATTCTTGAGACATGCCTCACATGATGCAGGAACAAGCATCTGACATGATTGTTATTTTAGGATAACATAATTCCTGTCACATAAAAGGCTTGCTCCTGCAAGCTTGCTCAATGCTAAAAGGACTGAACCACAGCTGACAGTTGCTTCCTCCTTGTTAATTTGTAAGCATGCCTGTCTTTGTTTTCCTGATTTTCAGCGTAAGTGATACTGTCATTGCCAACACTTGAGTATTGTTTGACTGGAATTATTCTGTCTGAGTAAATGTACTGACCTTTGGTTTGTGATCTTTATTTGATGTCAGAATAAGTCACTGGGAGACAAGAGTGCTTAGGATTTGTTTTAAACTGAGGATTTCCCATCCTGCCACATTCCACAGCAACTGTGTTTACCTCTGCCCCAAATGATGGCTGCCAGGACTCTGCCCAGCACCTTTGACTCCTTGCTGCATGTTCTGCTTCTCTCCTGCCTCTCGCAAGACTTCAGAAGTTCATTTTTGTTGTCACAGAGACCAGCCGACAGAAGCTACTGCAAGAAGGTTCAATGTTCTAAATAATTTCAAAGAAAATATTTACTGACAAGTATTCTCAACACAAAATAGTGGTTTTTCCATAATGCTTTTCAAAATAAAGGTGGTGGTTTTTCCCAGTTATATTGGTTATCTCAGAAAGTTTTAGTTTGTGTCTTTTCCAACACTGTCTTTATCTTAGTACTGTAGCATCTGAGCCACTGCCATTTCCTTCACTGTGGCTCCACATGGTACGTACTGGAGTTACAGCTCTTGAGCACCTTCATATTCCCAGGGCAGAGACTAAAGCTACATGTGTGCTCAGAGACCTCCACTACTGAGTGTAATTTGTTTGTCTCAAACCCCAGGGCAGGCTTTGACAGGCTGCACAACTTGCAGTCACAAGTGTCCTTGGCTTGGAGTAGACCCCCCACCAGCCAAAGAGGTCGAGATGTCTTTGTGTGGTTCCTTCAGCCTGCTCCTGCTTTGTGCGGTGCTGTAGGGGAATGGGTGTAACTGAGTGCAGACTTACCTTCATCCCCAACAAATCCCCCTTTTCTTCCCATGGGGAGCATGAGGCAGGAGGACTGTCCTGCAGGGGGGCTGCAGCTGAGATTTTTTTAAGGTCTCTTCTAATCTAAACCATTCTATGATTCATTTACATCCAGCGTTTAATAAAACTATCACTCTAACTAAACTGAGATTTAAATCTCAGGTGTGATATTTACAGCTGTTATGTCAGTACAGATTTTGCAGATTCATCAGAAAAGAAGTCATTTCTTGCTGCTTGGAAAGCACCTCAACCATCACAGCTGCCACTAGTAGCAAGCGCAATGCAGAATAATAATATTCAGCAATTATGTTCACAGTTTATTAAACACTATAAATTATTCTGAAAACTTGGTTTGATCTCAGAACATACAGAATCCATTGGTTTTGTAAGCTGTGCCATTCCGAAGTAGGTAACAGAAAGCATTACATAGTTTTTCTATAATAGTACAGTTGAGTTGAAATGTTAAATAACTATTCATAAAAGAGCTAACAATTTTTAAAGAATTCACCTTTTCTTTCTTGTGAAAAAAATTACTTGGTCCCTAAACCTGTACCCATGAGCTCTTTACTATTTCTTCACAAAGTTGTTGCAGATAGAGCTGCACCAAAAGAAAAAATTCCTTTATGTAAAGGGATTGATAGGATCTATTACTTTCAGTGTGAGTAGTGTAAGGTAAGAGTGTAGATCAAAATCAGCAGTGTTATTTCGCTGTTTAGTATCCTCTTAAAGCTTGATTAAGTGACCAAATCTATGGGAAACTACCTGTGAATGGCTTACCTCATAAATAAATACTAATAGTTTCCTATCAATGTTGTTCAGAACACATTGTGCTAATTTGTGTAGGAGCTACCTTCCACTTTCCTTCACTTCTTTTTCCAACTGCCTGGACCATAAACATCTCTTGATGCCCTCGCAGCTTCTGCCCCCACCACTGCATTTTCTAACTCCCTTGTTATGTTCAGTGCTCCTCGCACTTGTTAGTAAAGCTGCAAGACACTCAGAGGTGGTTTCCAGTGCTAGTGGAAGGGTACACTTCCTTCTCTGTCCTCCTCTTTGGAGGACCTGCTCTTTCTCTCCACATGATTGAGAGAAGGGCCTTTAGCTGGATGCTGAGGCAACAAACAGCCGACAAGGGTGAGAGTCCTAGACACCAGCTCCTCTTCAAGGACTTCCGGAGAGCCTGAGGGGCATCCCCAGCAGCTCTGGGGCTGGGAAGAGGAGTGAGAAGGGAGACCAAGCTGGATCAGAAGACTCGCTGAGAGACCTGAAATGGTTGCATTTGTCTCCTGCTTTGCTCTGGATGCCGAACACAGTACAAAATTAGCTTGTAGAGCAGTATTAATTTGGGTAACTGAGGGGATTTTTATTTTGAGAGATAACTTCTACTGACAATCCCAAGCTCTTCTTCTCACAGATAACTAGCAGCTATGAGTTTCACATATAATTTAGCATTTAATACCATAAAATGCATTTGCAGCCACAGCATCTCACTTTCCCATTTCTACACATTGCTTTCATTCTGCTCCAGTGCTGTCTTACCTTATGAGAAAAGAGAAAAAGACATTGCCGATTCAGCCTCCCAACGCCTCTCCCTATGCGTTCCTTGTATCCAGGCTGCTGTATCTTGTTTGTCTACTCTTCTACGTAAACAAAGGCAGTCTTTCCTCATAGGGGAGTGTGCTCATGAGTCCTTCACAGAACACAAAGAAGTCACAGTGAAGCACTTCTTTATCAACAACAGATTCAAGCTCCTACAATATCAAGTGGTGCAAAGGAGCCTGAAGCCAAGGTGGTTAGCTTGAGCAAGCCTGTGTGTAAATAACTCTGGCAGAGGGCCCAAAGGAAGGGGAGTACTGTTTGCCTGGTAAGGAACAAATGGCTCTATTTCCTGAAGGAAAAATATTTTTTCTGCTATATTGAGCTTTTCCTAGGGGAAAAAAGAAGGGAAAAAAAAAAAAAAAAAGAAGTGATTTTCTCCACATAAAGTATTTCCAGATGCAGAACTAACATGCTGTGTGTATCAACAGCTTGATAATAACATGTCATCACTTGACCTTGGAAGGGCGAGAAAAATGAAAAAGGCAGAATTTTCTGAA
Organism: Psilopsiagon aymara; assembly: GCA_024733675.1. Taxonomy (NCBI): domain Eukaryota; kingdom Metazoa; phylum Chordata; class Aves; order Psittaciformes; family Psittacidae; genus Psilopsiagon; species Psilopsiagon aymara. Next base: position 5,501 of record JANRGW010022064.1, read on the forward strand.
ATTATGCCCTTTCATGGGAACATTTTTTAAAGCCCATGGATTCTGGGAAAATATTTTTAAATAAAATTGTATTATTTTTACTCATTTTCATTTTTTTTTCACAGCTGGTTAGCCACCTAAATAGGAAAATCTACAGTACTGACCAGAAGCTCAGCCACGTGATCCTGTGCACTTCTCATGTGAGATTAACGAACCCTGCAAGTGCTATAGCCAGGTTCTCTTTGATCATCCTTTTTACTATCGCAACCCTATTAAGTTTTTAAAAAACCCTTATTTTGGGTCATTTTTAAAAACTATTTTGCCTTGTTAACAAGTGGGCCATGTTATCAGGCACTGGTTATTTCTCTTCAAATAAAAGTAATAGGTCCTCTGCATTTCTGTATACCATAGTTGGTTCTCTCCCCTACCTTGCCCCAGTTTTCTAGGAACAGCTGAAATAAGAGCCTGCCAAAGACATGGTGTGATTTAGCAACTTCTGAGTTATATATAACCTGAACAATTAAGCAACTCAATTTTCTAAAAGCTTACCTATTTATATTCTCATTAGACCTGACAGCCTTTCATTTAGCATTCTTCTTGAGTAGACAACTTTCAATTTTGCATCATCTTCCAATTCAAAGAAACCTCAAGCGCTTCATGAACAGAGAATTTCTTGTATGGGCTGGGGAGAAATAAGAGGGGCAGACCACTCTTAGAAGTGAACAGAGAGTAGTGACCACTTGCAAACAGAGTAAAGGAGAACGTCTTGGCATCTCAAAATGGCAGAGGGCACTTTGGATAAGAAAAAATTACATTAACTAAGTTACAGCTAGCTAGAATTTGAGCATATCCTATCTCCTTCACCCTTCTGTCACATGTCATGGGAACCTTCCTAACCACATTGGTGGCCCTCCTTGTTTAGTATCTTGGAATCTTCCCAGAGGCCAGTGCCTGGAGCATCCTGCAAATTACCTTCCTTCACAGCTGATTCAGAGGGAAGTGTGCCACCTACTGAAGGACCTCAGCCATTTTCCATACGTCTTAGACTTCCTAAGTTCTTTCCAATTCCTGAACTTTCCAGGAGTTCAAGCTACTGATTTGAATTATAGATCAGTCTTGGTTTATGAAAGTTCGTAAACGCAGCGATTGGAAGGTCATGAAGATAGACATGAGCAAGTGCAGTGTCATTTGAAATAAAAATAAATGCTCTCTCTGAAAGCAAGTATAAGCGTCACTCCTAAATTATCAAAGGTAGGGTAATGTAGGGGTGACTACAACTTACCCTAGTCACCCATTTTGCCAAAAGTGGGATAAATATCAAGATTTATTTCCGTAACTGTAAAAAAAAAGATTAGATTTGGGGATAATCAGTACAACACATGGATGTGGTGGCAATACTGACGCAGACAGTGTTTGCAGTTTATGTATTAGCTAAGGTTTGCCACCAAATGAGTGAACAACTTCCTTTACTGACAGACACTGGTTACCTTTGACAGTGCACTTTGTTCAGTTAATCATCCAGCTGAGCAAGCTCAAAGGAAACTTTACACAGTTGTTGTCTTAACTTGTTTAACACACCTAGTGAGTGTCCTTTAGTTACCTGTACCTCATGCCACTGAGTTATTCATGAGTAGTAATGCAACATTCTTGCTATCAAAAAAGTTTAAACAGATTTCAATGTTGTTTCAGCTGTTGTAACAGTGGATCATAAATAAATGTTTTAACAACCCTGGGTAACTGAAAAACTTTGCGTTTTGAGGCTTATCAGAGCCTTTAACTCTGGAGCCAGCGATTTAAATTATGCTCATGTACATGCACACACATTACAGTAGATAATCAAAACATCTAAAATTGTGATTCAGTGAAATTAGCAGATAATATAAGTCTTCTGTACTGGACTTGTTTTTCCCAAGAAATATTGTTCTTAAAACTTCTCATGAAGAATTTCATCAAAACTTCAGCTGGAAAGTAAGGAAGTAAAATAATACGGTTTAAAAAAAATCTTAATGTCTTTACATTTTGAAAATGTGTATAATACAAACCTTCAGTGCTTCTGCCAGTTTTGTTACAGTCTTAAACAACCTGTCATACAGTACAATAAAATCTCTGTAATACCTGAAACTGTACAATTCAAGGTTTCGCATATGTAGGAGACAGCAAGCACAAAACAGGGAGCTGTAGTTTCCCCATCACAGTCATGGGGTCTATACTGGCTACCACTAAGCAAGAACAGGTCTGGAAGTCATTGAGGGCAGTTCTGCAAAACTATCAGCTCAGTGTTCAGCAGTTTCTGAGACAACAGAGAAATTATTGGGAGTTATTCAGAAATGAAAGGGATAAACAGGCAATAGAGATCTAGGGTGGTACATACCAAAAGCTCTTCTGTTCATTTTCTGTGCACTGTGCTCCCAGTGGGACCACTCAACTAGCTAAATCCTCACGCAGGCAGAGCACAAGCCGGCAATGGCTGCCACAGTGGCAGCCCTTTCAGAGCGAGCTTTTCCTAGCTGCAAACAGCTCCTCAGTCTCCCTGCCCTGCAGCTCCCAAGGCACACATTCCAGCTGCCAGGGCTCTCAGGCACAGGCAGGATTTTGTGGATTATGAAAGGTGGCCATCCCTTTGGTAGTATCTATTAAATTAGTAGTCATGAGGAGAAGGTGAGCCAGAAGTGAACACTCACTTTGATGTTCTCAAAATCTAAAGAACAGTAGGGTGCTGTCCCTCTTTCCCTCCCTAATTCCAAGAAAACTACCAGTTTTATCAGATTTAAAACAAGCAAAAGGACCACTTCTTGACACAGCACATGGCAAAAGCGTGGGCCTGCCACAGAAGAATGGGATGTCAGAGTATGAATGTCTTCAAAATAAGATTCACCTCATTAGCTGTGAGATAGTCCATTACTGGCTATTAAAACAACAGTCCATATGCATGCAGATGCTCAGGTGGTCAGTCCCTACACCACTCACTGACTGGCAAAGGTGGGTGTATCATGGAGAAACATAGGAGACAAAAAGGGAAAACACTTGCCTTAAGTGATGTAACTGGCCACAGTGAGAAGACAAAAACTTGCATGGAGCTTTCATCTGGCTGCAGGAGTGGCAGGTCTTATCTTCCTACCAATTCATGGGTTTTAATCACAATTATCCTCTCTTTCTACAAACATGTGACTACTTTAGGGCTTTTCCACGATTTTCAGTTTCAAAGATTATATGAAGAATTATGTAATGAAAATTTTGGCTCATCCTTGAACTGTTTTTCTTCTTCATAATAATGAAAAACATTTTGAAAAATGTAACAAAAGAGACATTGCAGAACCTGTTGTATTTTCTGCTTTGAAAACAGAAATGCATTAAAAGGTCTCCAGCAGGATACTGATTTGTCATGATGTAACCAATTCTAATAGCTAAAAGATCAATATAAACTCTATTTTCTGAATACCACAGGTTTATAAATGTGAAATGCCCAGACAGCAATCTTTGTATTAACTGATTTTTTTGAACTTCCAATATTTTTGAACCATTGTCAGCCCAATCTGGTGTTCAGCATATGTTTTGCTCTGAAGAATCCATATACCATTTGTCGGTAATAAGGAATATGAAAGGTATGTCAGTCATTAGTCATACTCTGGAAACATATATCTGAAAAACTGATACATGACCAGTTGCCAGTAAGCAGCAATCTGCTACATAAATGAAAAAAAGTATGTTATAAAGCTACGTATTTTAATGATAGTCTTTAAATGTTAAAATTGTAAACTGTAATGGTAACAGCATTTCTCTAATGGAGTATTTAATATCACTTAAGACCCACTAATTACTGCATAATGATTCTTACATCAATGGGAGCTGGATAAAATTGCATAGAGTCAGGATGCTACAGTCAAGTCTGAAGGTCAAGCTGGAATGTAAAGGTATACTTACAGTTAAGTGGAGGAATAAACCTAGTGATTGCACTGATGTTCTCTTGGGCTTAAAGTTAAACAAATGCTTAAGTATCTTACAATTCTGTGCCCTGTATAATTTCTTGTAGACAGAGACATTTCTTACACACCTCTAGGAGGAGAAGCACGATTTGGTCCAAATCAGTACACTAATAAAACACTTGCCCATCTCCAGTGATGATTGTTATGCACGTACACAGTTTTCTTTTTGAGAATTACTGGTTTTTTTACACTGCTGCCTCTCCAACTCCACAAGAGACAATGTAGCTATTAGAAATGGTGCAGAAGTAGATTCTCCCTTCACACCATAGTTTCTGATGCCAGAATAGGCTGGTGTATGGAAATCTGAATCCAAGGTATTTGGACTTTTTAATTTGGTTCTTACCACTTTTCAAACAGACTCATACAACATGGCAGATAACAAAGTTATACCTATGCTAGTCAATGAAAAAGGCTAGAGCCCGTTCTCTGTCCTTGAAGACTTACGTCTTTAATGACTTGCATCTTTACTGCCCTCCCAAAGCAGAGCAGCAACACGCACACACACTACCTGGCAGGAACAGCCCTGAGCCCATGCTTTTCCCCAGGCTGTGCTCAGGTGCGTCTGACAAACGGCTGTTTGGCAGAAGTCAAAACCCTGCCAGAAAACATGTTCACTGCCAAACATGGGCTAACCAGCAAAGAGCTAAAGTCATGACCTGTACCTGTGTTACACATCAAGACAGAGGAAGCCTAAGGGGATGAAAAATGTACAATCAGAAAGTCAGGGGACAGCTGGCAATACCCATAAGGGAATGAACTACATATCGGTAGGGAGTGAAAAAATAAACTTATGTTGGATGGGAAGAGAAGAAATACTGAGAAGGAAGTACTCTCAATTCAGGAAGCACTTAATAATATCTTTTAAGTTAAAAGCATATGCTTCAGTATTTTCTTACCAATAGTCTCTGCGCTTAAAGTTAGGAATGTATTTGAGCTGCTTGCTGAGTTGGGGCTTTGCAGTGAAGTTTCACAATCTGCTTAACGTTATATAAGTCACTGAAAGGGATAAGCTTCCCCTTCCCCACATCCCTAGCCCTGCTGTTCCACCACCTCTCATCTGTTGGCGTTACTTGTACTGGTGCAAGCTGCACTGCACTGTCAGCGGCACCAGCACTGAACTGCAATGGGGGCTGGAGGACATGAGCAGGAGAGGCAAGGGCAAAACAGGCTTTTTCAGCACCTGCAACTGAGCTGGACGCAAGCTGAAGACACTTTGTCAAACCACTCTATGTGTCCTGAGCCACTCCACTCCTTCTCCTTCAAACTTATCTTGGACGGGCTGCCTGAGCCTTCACAATCTTTTTCTGAAGTAGTTAAATAAACACCATATCTGCACGCAGACATGGTGTAAGAAACAGATCCATCTACGTGACTAGAAATAAATAAAAAAAATTAATTTGCATTTTCAGAACAAACATTTCTAAAAATTGTGGATTTTTTTTTTTTCCTGAAGAAGCGCCCGACAGATGGTTTGAGCGAGGAGTGGTGAGGCACTCAAACAGTACCAATTTCCTCGTGTTCTTGCAGCTATTTAACAGTTTCTGTTGCACACGTTAAACATCGAGAGCACTTCTGAAACTTTAACTTCACCTTTTAACACAGAAAGAAAAAAAAAACATTCAGATGTTTCATATTGATACCACTGGAATGATGCTGCTTAAGTTGTTCGTCTCATCATTCAATATACAGCGCATATAAGGTCTAGTTCATTAGTCAGGAAGAGACAACAAAACAGCACTACCACTTAAAAGCTATTAATCTGGACAGCCCCATTAGTATAAGCAATACTTTATTATTACCAAATTAAATCCATTGTAAGGATACTGAATATCCAATCAGGTTAGTAATAAACTGACTAAACCTGTCTACATGAATGACTGTACTCCTTGATGGAACACATTTGATATTGCTATACATTAATCTGACTTTTCCTGTGCTGTACTGTTAATTATAACTCAGATAAACTGACTTTTATAGTGTGCAAAACAGCTAAACATTTAATGGGAGAACAGTTAGAATGTTTTCTGAGGTTGATTTTTCTTTTCTCTTTAGGGGCTACAAGATAGTTTCTAACATATCACAGTTCATCAGTCAGATAATCCTTGATCACTGTGAAACTTAGTTACATAGAATCATCAAATCAACTAGGTTGGAAAAGATCTGTAAGATCAAGTCCAACCATTGCCTCAGGACTGCCAAGACCACCACTAAACCATCTCATCATATTTTTGCCTTCAGATTTTACAGGACTTAGATTAAAGGAAACAGCAATTAAGACCAAGCACAAAATATTTGGAAAAAAAACAGGATGCTAAATGAATATTGCAGATGACAAGACCATCATCTTGTCATTGTTACCACAAAGTCAGAGCCCTGCTAGTGCTGACTGAACCATGGGTGTGCTTGTCATAGTGCCCATAGTGTATTGGGACAGGCTGGGATTCAGACTGTTCCTCCAAACATACTTTAGATATTCAGAAGGGGCAGAATGAAGTCAGGGATATACTAAGGAGAATTTAAAGAAGAAAAGTAGTTTAATCACCTATTTAACAGAAACATGCATTTTTATCTTTCTAAGGACAAAGATTGATTTTTTTTTTTATCAGTTAATTGACTATTTTAGAAGCCTGCTACTTCTTCTAAATGCTACATATGCCAAATATTGTGGGCATATATATATATATATATATATGTAACGTGTGGTAAAATGTAGGCTTCAGTTAAAAGTAAACTCTACTTTCTTTTCTGTGGCTACTGTCACAGAAACTACAGTGACAGTAGCATGACAGCCCCTAAAATGATTATTCTCCCAAGCCTTTCATGTAAGCAAGAAAACTTTTCTACAGATGGGAAGCTGAAGCTAAAAAGTTATTACTTCACTTTGTGCTGGCACATAAGATAATGAGGAGGAGCAGGCCTCCCTGGTGCTTTCTGTGACCTTTTTTACAGAGTGCATGCTGTGTCTATGGTTTTGGTGTATTTCCACCACAAATGTTTTGATGGGGTTTGTATGTAGGACAGCAAGTGGAATCAAGAACTTGATTCTATTTATTATAACTTAGATATCAAAAAATTGCTGTCATTGCCAGCAATTGCCTCACACGTAGATATAGATACATGTAATTAGTTTCCAGCGATCTTCCTAGGGCATTAGTGTTAGGCTCACTTTTAAAAGTAGAGAATCAATTTTAACTGGCCCCCAGTCTCAGTCCAGTATGTTACTCCATTAGAGATGAGAAACCAGAACAAATACCCCAGGCCCCAGGACATCAGCAGTCCACTGGGATAAACTAAGTTGCGGCACCAATGGGCTGGCTTGGGGAGGAAGGGACTGTGCCACTTTCATTTGCCAGGTGCTCCCATTTTTATGGTATCAGCCACATCTTGGTACTCAGCACAAGTTTTTTTCTTAGGGCCATTGTGATTTTCCCCTAAAGTAAGAGGATATTTGACTGGGTCCTTCCCAATAAACTGACAGGGCAATAACTTATATACATGAATTGGATTACTTGACAGTAAAGATACATGGGATGTGTTGTTTGAAGGACATGAATAGTTGTTGCTGTTGTTCAGCCTGAAATAACTTTGCTCTGCTGAATGCAATTTGAAAACTTGCCAAGAAAAATAGACTATCACAGCTGAACTCAGCTTAGTGTTACAAGTCTGACAATAAGATACGCCTAGCACTTTAAGCTGGCTTCTCACTGCTTTTTCCAAGGTTCAGCAGTAACATTCTTCTGAAAATCAGATTGTTTTGTGTAATTTTCCTATGTAGCATGACTCAGTTGCTTAAAAGTCTTTGAAAACCAAGAAGGAAAAAGTCTTATGGAACCAAAATCTACTGAATTTTACATCTCAGGACATCTCTCAGGCTCACATTTTCCCCTTATGCATGGGTAAATAAATTTACTTTGAGGATAAGAGGAGTGGCTTTCTCCCACAAAACGAATAGATTAAATAAAAGTGAATCCTTTTCTGACAGTTCTTTGAGGGAATAGTTTTGTTGGTTAAACTGATGGACTTACATTCTCATCTTTTTGGCTATGCTTTTACTACAGTCAAAACAGTTTGTGCATCTACAGAGACACAGACATGCCTACTTCATTTACTGTTTTACATTTCAGTCCTCTTTTAAAGCAAAAAGCACATTCAGTGATCAACTGAATTAAATTATTAAAAATATGCTTTATGATCTATGCCCATTTGTTCTGCCCTGGCAGGCATACCACCACGTGCTGTAAAGGCTGGTTCCAGCCGTACTTGCAGACCTAGCCATGCAGGACCATTGCCGAGCAATAGGAGTGTAGGCTGTGGCAGACCAACCCAGCTGGTTGTGGGCATGACCTGCTGGAGGGAAAACATCTCTTGCAGGAGAGCTCTGCTGCAACCACAGCAGGAACCCTATGGCTCACCTGAACAGGCATAGATTTTGCTCTTGATGTCCTCACGGAGCATATTGTCCAATTAGTTCAGTCTATATTTTCACAAGAAGAGAAACCTCCTCTTGAACAGGGAGGTTTATGTTACTAAAGGAGAGATAGCATCAAGAATCAGTTCCACCAGCTGTGTCTGGGGACTCCTCTTAACCGAGGAAAACATTATTATTAATGGGAACCCAAATCTTTGCTTACACGGCTTAGTGCAAGTGACCAATGTGACTAACGTGACCTACATCTTCAACCAAGGCAGCCTTTATTTTGCATAAAATAGTAATGTGACATGTCAGCAGATAAAGGTAGCTTCCTTGTATCTACATGGCTTTAGCAAAGTTTTACATTTCTTTCTGAACTTTTGTTTAAGCACTGCCAGTCAAGCTTTAACCATACATGCTAGGAACTTGCTGGTACTGCTGGTGAATTATGTTCTTCTGGCCAGCAATAGTTGTCTAATTTTCAGTAACAACATTCATCCCAATGTTTGGTTTCATTCCAGTGCTGCCACTTTGAAATCTTCCTCATAAATTTCAGATTTAAAATCTAGTATTCTTACACTGATAGTTCTGCAAAATGCAAATGGTGGGGGGTGGGGGAGAGGAGAAGCGAAGAAGAGTCAGTTTTCTGACTAAAAGCCCTTCATAAATCTTAATTTTCAGTTGTGTCCATAGAAAATACAAATGGGCTTGGAAGAAGGAGCAGTAATTCTTCATGAATTAGTACCTTCCCGTAGCAATTTTCCCTGTGAGGAACTGAATCTGGAAGAACTGTCTTAAGGTACATGGACCTCAGGAGATGTTTCAAATTGGATCCCTGTATTTCACTTATATATTTACACTAACCTAACTGGTTGACATGCTTAGCTCCTTTGGACTACAGCTGTAAGTGCTGGAGATTTCCTGAACAATCTGCGTTGTTCTTGGCTTTAGTGTACTGCCCTGGTTTCATACTAAGACACAAGTGAGTTTATACTATGTTCTCAGTAGAGCTATTTTTTAAAGGCTGTTTTCTCTGCTACAATCAGGAAAATGACATGTGCCCATTCAGGGTTAAAATGAGCAAGCTGTGCCTGTGTAGAATTAAGCAAGTAAAAAACAGAATATTGAATTCAAGAAAATGTGCTTTTAATAGTCTTTAAATTATTTGAAAATATTTTTTCAAATGCTTGGAATACTTTTGAATGCAAGGTGCTTTGGGGAAGTGGGGAGGATTGTATTCACTGAACTGGAATAACGGAGGTTTTCCCTGCGTTCTTCTTTCCCCCCTTTGTAGTTAATAACTTAAGGGCTAAAACACTTACCCAAGTTATGAGCAGGTTCAGTTCTTTGCCTGGGAGAATAGTCTAACTACAAGGCTAAAAAGTCCTAGGTATACATGAATGAGACAAAGATTCAGACTAGTTCTCCCACTATCTTTATGTGCATGCCTCAATGGCTAAGCTATACAGTAGTTTAATTTTCTGCTGCAGCCACAATAAGCCCTCATTCCTGCTTCAGAGATGAAAGCTGAACACTAATCAAAATAAACAGTAATTTATTACTTATACAAAACATACAGTCACCAAAAATAATTAAAAGAATCCTTCCCCACCCAAACATATCCTCTAGCATGTTGGAGAGAGAAAGAAGGGGGAATTGCCAATTCTAGTCTGTTCCGCTACTGGGAAAAACTAAACCAAACTTTCTCATAGACTTTGTGATTGCTTTAACCCTGCGATTATTTATGAGGAAAAGAGTACATCATTCAGTTGCTTGTATCCTTTCCTCTGCTTCCTGTCTATCCATCTTTCCTACAATATAATATTTCAGATCAAATAAAAAGGTTTTACAAGTTTAAGTCATTCGCATATTCCCGTACAGTACAAGAGTTAGATGGTAATTCATCATTTTCTTTCAGCCACAGACCTCTCACTTTGAACACTAGGAACTGGGGGAACCATGCAAAAGAGGATGGCAGGACTTGAATATTGTAATACCCAGAAAAAGATGAAATGCAATGGGCTATCACAAGTAAGAAGCATCTTAGGAGCATCACCCAGTTAGGCTGCTAGAATCCACAATGGAAGAATTTTATTTCACTAAACCATATACACATTCTCATAACAAATTTACATGTAAATACTGTCAATCAGTACCTAATGAACTGCATTAAAATCACTAATTTCTACATATATATGAGTAATCATGCATCTGTCATGGACATTCTTGCCCTGATCAATCACTGTGACATATCTAACACATTGCCATGGGTCAGAAGCACCCAAAGCACCTGTAATAACAATACCCACATAAGTCAACTACTGTGCATTGACAACACTGAGGCACAGTACTGTGTTATGCAGAAAACACATCCACAATTATTTTTCCATAGAATGTGCACTGAAGCTAGTACAACACCTGCCTGCCTGCTCAAAACAACTTAGGACGTTGTTTCCGGTGTTCCTTATTATAAGCTTTGCATTTCACTGCCCCAAGAGAAATCTTGGAGAATTTACTGCATGCATCCTACTCCATGCCACTGGTGAAGGTGTTGAATAAAACTGTTTAAAACACTGAACCCTGGCAACTGATCCCACTCTGAGTAGTGAATATCAAACTCTTTCATTTGTCCAAACCTTTCACCAGCTTCCAGTCCACAAAAGAACATCTCCTCCATATCCACAGAAAATTACCTTTTGTAATAACCAGTTGTGGGGAATAATGTCAATGACCTTCTGAAAACAAAAAAACATTAAGTCTCCTGTATGCCCTTTATCTATGTGCTTATTGCCTGCCCTCAAAGCACTTCAGCAGGTTATCGAGATGGCCTTTCCTTTTTCAGAAGCCATGCTGACTTCTTCCAAACAGGTAATGTTTATCTATACGATCAAGTATCTTACTCTGAAAGATATCAAAAGGAGTGCGACCAGCAGGTCGAGGGAGGTGATCCTGCCCCTCTACTCTGCTCTTGTCAGACCTCACTTGGAGTATTGTGTGCAGTTC